>JAGTTH010003108.1:0-231541 GCA_022606485.1 Agraylea sexmaculata | reverse complement strand
AGGACGATAGCTACTGGGAAGGGATTTGTCTTTACCAGGTTTAAATATAGGGACTACTTTAGCTGCTTTCCAATTATCTGGAAAATATCCAAGAATAAGACACGAGTTAAATATTTTAACCAAACAATCAAGAGCCTTGTGTGGTAAGTGTTTAATAAGAGTGTTGTTAATGTTGTCGTGTCCTGGTGATTTTTTATGTTTTGAGTTTTGAATAATATCAGAGATTTCAGAAAGAGTTATCTCGTCAATCTCACATTCAGAATAGTTGTGAAGATTCCTGATTGACTTAGTAACTGCTTGTTCTGTGAGACTATCTGTAGTGTCATTATGTGTCAATGTGTGTGCTTTAACGAATGTTTCAGCGATGAGATCAACTTTCTCCTGAGCCTTGTAAATAATTTTTTTACACTCTTCGCTCCAGAGCGGAGGGATAAAGGATGTTTTTCTAGTCATCGACTTACACATCTGCCAAAGTGAGTTATTTTGCGTTTTGAGAGACTTTATCTTCTGTTCCCAGGATTCATTTTTATGAATTTTAATTTTATGTTTAATTTCTAAAATTAGCGCATTTATGACAGATTTGAGTTTACAATTTCTTTTCTTTCGCCACTGATTCATTAATCTATTTTTTACATGAATTAAGTCCACAATTTCAGATGTAAGTTTGTTCTTAAAAGAATTGTTAATGGTTTTAACAGGAATATATAAGGCGGCGGCGTTCTTAATAGAATCTGTGAGTGTAGTGATTGCATTGTCAACGTGAGATGTGTTGTTAGTGTCGAATTTAAGTGTAACGTTATTGTTAATATGAGTTTTGTAAGCGTTCCAATTAGCCGTCTCATAACTAAAGAAGGTTTTTGGGTGATTTTGTAATTTCCGCCAATGTTAAATACAATAGGGAGATGATCGGAGGAAAGTGACTGTATTACGTCAACTTCGGTGAGAGAAGGACAACCCTTAACCACCGCAATATCAAGGATGGATGGATATCCTTTGGGTGGGAAATGCGTTGGACTTTCGGGGAAAAGGATACGAAAGTCTTTTTTATCACAATATTCTCTTAGTAAACGGCCATCCTTATTTCCGCGAATACAGTGCCAAAAAGTGTTTTTACAATTAAGATCACCAGCAATTATAACATCCTTACCGAGAGACATAATTTTGTGGATATCATCTTGACAAATTTCTATTTTGGGTGGCTTATAAACCGAGGCAATAATGTGAGTTTTATTATTAATAGATACACTAATTGCTATTACTTCAATTGAGTTAGTTTTGCGAATTACAACTTTCGAATGACATATAGAGTCTTTCATCACGATTAAAACACCACCGCCTGTTTTGCAAACTCGATCGTTGCGATGTATTACAAAACCTGGTCTTCTCAGAATGATATTTGTATTAAGAAACGTTTCACTTATCAATGCAATGTCAACACTTTCTCTTAACATAAAGTCAATCATTTCGTCGAATTTATTTGAAATTCCCCGGGAAATCCAAGCAACAATCTTAATATTAGAACAGTGACTAACCTTAGACATTATCAAGCGATGCGGCGAGCTCCATGATGAGATATATCCTTTCATTCTTTGTCTGACATGTCTTCCGCTTCCGCTGAAGCTCTTGAACCTTCAATACAAGAGTCATCAGGTCTCCTGTCGGCATATCAGCACTAGTGGGCGTGGCTTCGTAAGTCGGCGATGGATCGGTCGTCTTTGGAGCCGAGGCAGGGGGAGTACCTCGGGCGATTTGAGACCAGGTCTGGCCTCCAGCGGGGATTATCATCGGCGATGCGACGACTGGGCCACGAGTCACCTGTGACCAGGAGCGACCGCCCGTGATATTCGGTGGCGGCGCAAGAGAGTATCGGATGACTGGCTTCGTCGGTACAGTCGATGGCGTTGGGGCGGCCCTTAATTCGCGATATCTCAGGCGTTTAGGGCAGTCTCTGTAGTTGGCGGTATGATCACCGCCACAATTACAACACTTGGCTGGAGTGTCCGGCGTCTTCATGCATGACGCCGTTGAATGATCTCCACATTTTACACATTTGTGTGGCTTGTTGCAGTTGGCTGCTGCATGCGAGAATTCTTGGCACCTAAAACATTGCGTGGTGTTTTGATTATTGGTGTACTTTTCTATGCTTATTTTGCAATGGCAAAGGAATTGAATTTTTTTAAACATATTCATGTCAGTACTCGGATCAAGATGTATGAGGTAAAGAGGATTTCTAGTGGGCTGTCCGTTTTTCCCTTCATTTGAAAAATGTTAAGAAGAGTGAAATTAAGTTTACTGATTTCCTCTCTGATTTCATCCGTTGAAATGAGAGGAAGGCCTTTGATGACGCATTTTTTGGCTTTTCATCTTTTATGGTAAAAGTATGATATTCTTTCTCGAGGGATTTAAGCCCAGCCTTTAACGTGTTGAAATCTTCCAAGTTGCGAGTCTGAATGCGGACCTGGTTGTTTCCTTTATAGTTAAGGTTAAAATCGGACTTAGTGAATTTTTTGATGAGAGTGATGTTATCCGAATGGGTTGAAGCTTTTAGAAAAATGGGAGGAATAATGCTCTTTGATTTGGGAGACGACAATTTAATTTCGTTAAGAGACGCGAATCTGTTATTGGATGGGATAGTAGTTGTATTTGGGGTAACGGCTCTAGGACGTTTGGCAGGATTTTTGGGTTGGAAGAATCCATCAATTGATGTTTGAGATACTGAAGTAGACGGAGACATTGTAATTATACGGTGTGATAGATAAGGAATTGAAAAATAAACCGGTACAACCTGATTTTTGTTGATTGATGTCGGGAATTTCGCTTTCGAAATAACTCGGGAATGAGTGTGCACGTTGGGTAAACACTTCACAATTTAGAAAGTAGAATAGCTGCGAAAGAGGTCTGCACCCTTCAAGCGTTCGGTAGCGAATGAGAATTTAAATAATGATGATAACTAACGTTGAATACTTTTTTTTAATAGAAAACATAACAGGTTGAAGATGGCTCCTCTTCCACAAACACAAGAAAGGGACACAACCTCAGGTCACAGGTTGTCCCATCCCAATCCCGGTGAGGAAGTATGCATTACTGGCGTTTCGGGATATTTCCCAGATTCCGACAATATGCTTCAACTAAGAGACAACCTCTTCAATAAGGTATGCAATTAGATTATATCGATATTTTCAATCAGTTTAAAATCATACTATCTTAACTATTACAAGTTACACAATTCATCGACTTAATAACCGCCTCAGTATTAACTTTATAATACAGGAAATCAGAGTAACCCTAAATCAAGATGATCGATGGGGATTTTATTAAAATTATTCCCGATCTCCCAGTCATAATAATTATTTTTTACTTGAACGAGATTTAAACCCATAATCACACTATTTGTATCCACGCACCTTATCCCCTGATCTATTACGCTGCGTTACAAAATTAATACTAATGCGATTTACAGAAATTTATATTTCTTCTGATTTCAATTATTTCTAATCAACTTTTGTCTAAAATCAAGTTTTAATTTAATGACAAACTACTCGAAATTGTTGTAATCCAAACAGTATTTTATTGGGTAAACTTTGTTTAGTATAATAAAATCGATAGACTTGCACAACACCGTGTCTTTTGCATATTGTGTATGTTAAGCTTCTCTCTGAATAATCAGCAAAGCTTTTCAACACACAATTTTAAATTCAAAAATATACAATATGATGAAAACTAGCTCCTTCATCTGTTTGATTATTTGAGTCTTTTATAAATAAGGTGGTTTGGGGTGGAAATTAATTAGTGAATATAAACTAACCACACGTAATAAGCTGTATAATTTAGAGGTGCAAATAATGTATGTATACGTAATGTATACGTATGGGCGCTACTTTTACTTCTCGTACTGTTTATTTGTAACTTGTCGGTCTTTCTAATAACATTACACCGTCATTAACGTAATATAGTAAAGTGCCTCATTGAAATTTGCCTGATATATACAACGACAAATTATTTGTCACTATGTAAACAATTTACATGATCATGAGGAAGTTTTTATAAGAAAAATGTTGTTGCTATAGTGTCGGATTTTACGGACTACAGTATGTGTTTAGTATGCGCATGTAGTAGTTCCAGCCCTGTTCCAATGTATGAAAACAAAACTTCTACAGTACGCTGATTTAATTAATTGTTCAGGTGGACTTGATTTCTGATGATGATCGCCGATGGAAGCTGGGCCATCCTGAGATTCCTCAGCGTATTGGCAAGATCAACCAAGTGGGCAAGTTTGATGCTTCATTCTTCGGAGTACACTTCAAGCAGGCTCACACCATGGATCCCATGTGCAGGATGTTGTTGGAGAGGGCTTATGAAGCTGTCATTGATGCAGGTAAACTATTTTGCAGCTCTAAGCAAAGGCTGTAAAAAGGTGTCTACGCGTCGTAGCGGGTCATGAGATTTTGCTACGCCGAATGACATTTTTAATACATTTGAAACCCAAGCGCACGACGTAACTAAATTTCAAATCAACCAATGACAAGAAAGACAGACAAAAAAAAAATGATTCAAGTTGAAAGATGCATACTTAAAATTACCCATTTTTAAAAATCATAATTAATTTTTATTCATTTAAAAGTTATTTTATGATACTTATACATTTATTTGTTGCATTTAAATGGATGCATGTAGATGGTTTGCTAAATAAATATTTAATCATTTTTTTCTGGACGTTTCCAGATTAAAAATTCCCACTGATTATATTTAAAAATCAAATATTTTGGAAGTACGCAGTCTGCAGAGAAAACTTATAAATCGATAGGACTATTTTAATACTTAAAATAAATGAGAATACTTTGATTGATTGATTTGGTATTTTCCGGCATTTATTTAACGAATAACCAATATTCTATATAGTATATATTTTCCTATAGAAAATGAACAAACATTATGTTGCGTTCTATTTGTATGACTTTTTGTGAATGCAAAATGTTTTAATCTGTTCCCTTGAACACCAGGTGTTAATCCCAGACAACTGAGGAATACAAAGACCGGAGTTTTCATCGGAGCCTGTTTCTCTGAATCTGAGAAGACTTGGTTCTACGAAAAAATGCAGGTCAACGGATTCGGTATCACAGGGTAAGTAGAGCCTTCTGCTTTGTCCAAACATGAGAACGTATTGATTTATTTATATTTATTTAGATGTTCTCGCGCCATGTTGGCCAATCGTATTTCCTATTGGCTTGGATGCACCGGTCCTTCATACACAGTGGATAGTGCTTGTTCAAGTTCTTTGTATGCCATGGAACATGCCTTCAGGGCCATTAGGGACGGCCATTGTGATGCAGCCATCGTCGGAGGGTCTAACCTCTGTCTCCATCCATACGTATCCCTGCAATTCTCCAGGTTAGGGGTGTTGTCTCAAGAGGGAAGGTGTCGTAGTTTCGATAAGAATGCTAGCGGCTACGCCAGAGCTGAAGCCATTTGCGTAGTCTTCTTGCAAAAATCTAAAGACGCCAGGAGAGTCTACGCTCAGGTTAGTTAAATCAATATTCAATTATTATTTATTTGCATACTTATCTATAATTTATTTGTAGGTTCTTCACGCCAAGACCAATTGTGACGGTTACAAGGAACAAGGTATCACATATCCCGCAGGAAATGTCCAGAAAATGCTTCTTAGAGAGTTTTACGAAGAGTGTAAGATTGATCCAGCTGCTTTGGAATTTATTGAAGCTCACGGAACCGGTAAGGATATTAAATAAATGCTTTAATCAATCGTAGCCGACTACGATTTAAAAAAAAACTAATAACCTGTGACCCGCATTATGTTAATACAACTATAATGTCAAATTTCCAACACGCGCAGACTAATAAAAAGCAACCGCAAACGGGTTTGATCGGTGATTTTATATTTTGAGGTATGTCCAAAGATGTGCCAAAGTCAAACGAACATTATAGTATGTACTAATTTCTTATAATTGCACTCATATGAAGAAATTCGACGTCATTGTGATTAATCGAGCGTTATACTACTGTCTTTATATCGCTTCATTGCAATCAATAAAGGAAAGATCGTGTTGGCTTCACATAAAAGCCTTCAAAATATTTGAAGTTCAATTTAAAACATATATACCAAACATATTTTTCCTATACGAAATAATTGATGTTCCGTTTCCGCATAGAGTACAATGAATTCGATGGGTAATTAATACAAAAACGTATTACATACATCATCTCCGATGGTGCGCTTTTGATTTAAGCGTAATTTACAACAAAGCCCCTTTAAAAATACACGTCATAATAGTCTTTGTACTGGAAAAATATATAATAATATTAAAACTCTTTTAGTTAGTAAATATAAATATAACGTTTTTTTAAATGGTTCTACAACCACCATAATATTTCCGCACTACCATATTCACCAGACGTAGCTCCATCTTCCAGCAACTTCTTATGTCCTAATACACGTGCAATTTAGATGCTTACAAGTATCAAAGTGATAAATGATCATACATGTATTAGGACGCTTGCAAGTAATTTTATATTTTGCATGCAAGTGGAACATGGCTTGCTTCCATACCAGTTAAGCTGACTAAAAATTAATCAATAATCAGTAGTTACGATACTAATCACAAATACTCAATTGATCAAGTCATTTTATGATGAAAGAAAATGAAAGTTCTACTTAATTGACAAACAATTAACAATTAGTCAATAGGCCTTAAGGAAATAAATTGTTTATCACAAATACCTAACTTGCAATTGTCGCTGACAGATAAATTAATAATCAGGCTCGTGTATCCTTGGTTTTTTTATTTGCATGCATCAAAAATTGCAAAATGCAATTAAATTGCACAAAATGGGCCGTATTCATTATAATTGTGTATTGAGAGAGTGTATGTGCAGTGCATATAATAATATTAAAACTCTTTTAGTTAGTAAATATAAATATAACGTTTTTTTAAATGGTTCTACAACCACCATAATATACTATTGACCATCGATTTTGTTATTTATATAAGTAATGTTTATGATAATATATTAAATATGTATTATGACAGGCACAAGAGTGGGAGATCCTGAGGAGCTGCTGGCTTTAGACGAAGTGTTTTGCAAAGGCCGCGAGGGACCTCTGCTTATAGGAACTGTCAAGTCCAACTTGGGACATTCCGAAGCTGCCTCGGGGGTTTGCTCCGTTGCCAAGGTATATTATCAAAAACCCTATTTATTACCAGGCCAATATAAAATTCATTAAAATAAGCGCGCTCCAAAACCGCAAATTATTTATTCAGCCGCATTTAGTTCGCATATTATGTTAACAGGTTTGCCTACAATCTACACAATGCTCGCAACTACATTTATTAAGTACACACAAAATCAAAATTTAATTAAACGCGACGCTGCTCAACATATTTATTTAATTTATTCTAAAAATATATGCTTATTTATAGGAACTACAAATTACACAGTACAAATTAACAATCACGTGTTAAACTTTAGACGAGCTCAAAAGCGAAATAAATATCGTGACGCCTTCCCTATCGACAGGAGTCACTGTATTGTAAAGCTTGGGATTCCTAGGCGTGCGTCGCCGTAAAGACGGTAATGGAGTTGATTTGTTGTACTTTTGATCGGTTTTTTGTTAATTAGTGCCTCATCCGAGGCTCAGACGAAGCATTGACTAACAGAAAACCGATAATAAGTGTAGCTAAGTGGCTCTATTATCGTATTTACGGTGTACGTTTACAGTGACGTTTGCCAGGGAATCCATTAGTTTTGGGGTTGACCAGGCCACTGTGGCCTTTACGGGAGAATGTAGTAGATGGTTTCCCAGGCCACCATACAGCAATGGTAGATCTAGTAGATTTACCAAGTAAATCCAGTGGACACCGTTTTTGCCAGTACCGTGAATCGAACCCGGGAGTCTTCACTCACGAATCCATTACATTTACCACTGGGTCATAAGGCGGCTCATTAAGCAAAAAGCGATATATAATACCGCAAACGGATCTGATGAGTAAAATCGTAACACATATGCATTATCAAAGATAATTTATTATTATTTTATATCCAAACAGTCTCTATTTTTAGTCACGGTACTGTATTCTACATATGGACGAATTTTGTTGCTGATTTACGTAACGCTAATTATAATATTAATTAAAATTATACTTACAAACGTGTACGTGCAGCTACATTAGCCATGCATGCAATTTAATATGAATGTATTAATTTTAGATGTGCATAGCTTACGACACAGGATATTTGCCACCGAATTTGAATTATGAAAGCCCAAGAGACGGAGTCGCAGCTTTAGCTGAAGGTAGAATGACTGTAGTTACTGAAAAAACACCGTGGACGAGAGGAATGGCCGGAATTAACAGTTTCGGATTCGGCGGTGCAAATGCGCATATTTTGTTGAAGAACTTCGCCAAGGAAAAAGTAAATGGAGGACTTCCGAGGGATGACCTACCTCGTCTGGCCTGTGTCTCTGGAAGATCTGAAGCTGCAGTTAACAAACTTCTAGATGAAGTGGAATCCAGACCCGTCGACAGCGAACTAGTTAGGCTTTTGCACTCCATCCACGACTATGATATTGCCGGCCATGTTTTCAGGGGATACACCCTCCTCAGTGAGTATCTACAATTTAAATAATTCAATTTTAATATAGAGTGAATGAATAATAATTATCTGATACATTCCGTGTCTGTACAATATGAACAGAGCCTAAACCGGGATTCACATTTAAAGGCAGGTTATGAAAACAACCTAGAGCTACCGATATATTAACAGGATATATAAATATCAATATGGCGGACAATTAGGCAATTAGTGTTGTCTCAGTCAAACTCATCTGCTTGGTCCACCATCTTGACATTTAAAGATCTGATTGTATAGCTTCCTAATATATCAAAATGAGGCTAAAATATCAATCTGCCTAAAGCTTGTGATTCCTAGGCGTGTGTCGCCGTAAACGTAAAGACGATAATAGATTTGCTTTGCTGTGCTTTAGATCAGTTTTTTGTTAGTAATTAGTGCCTCGCCCGAGGCTCATACGAGGCATTAACTAACAAAAAACCGATCATAAGTGTAGCTAAGTAACTCTACTATCGTATTTACGGTGTACGTTTACGGTGACGTATGCCTGGAAATCCATTACTTTACAGATATACAGGGTGGCGTTGGGTAAGAAGTTCCTATATTTATATCGCTCCAGTGTGAACACGCCTAACGCTTTTTATACAAAGATCCCGATAAATGTTACATTCGTTTTCCTTTTACACAAAAATTGGACATCAAATAAAAAAATCTTATATCCAGTGATGTGCCAAGATTAGAAAAATGTCTATTTTCTTTACATGAGACGTAAGAAACCAGAGGGGCAAATTTAACAAGAAGTGCTTTATATGAATCCGTCCCGTTTTCACATAGGGTGCCATTAAAAAAACTATTATTTATTAAACCACACAATTATTATTAATTATTTATTTTATACATTATTTGACTAAAAAGGTATATTATTTACAGGACCTCACAAGGAGCCTGCCCGTGTAGCCAGGGACGCTCAGTACTTCCCTGGAGTTAAGAGACCAGTTTGGTTCGTATTCAGCGGTATGGGATCCCAGTGGTCTGGAATGGCAAACGAACTCATGAGGATTCCAGTATTCTCCGCCGCTATTGAGAGGTGATTAAATATTAACACACTCGCTTTGCCAATTTATTATAATGTAATTATTTGGTGCAGGTGCCACCAAGTTCTCCATCCTCATGGCATAGACATCACCAGGATTATCACAGATCCTGATCCAACCATCTACGATAATATCCTCCATTCTTTCATCGGCATTGCTGCAGTACAAATTGGCTTGTGCGACATCCTTAAAGAAATTGGCATTGAGCCAGATTTCATCATTGGTAAATATATACTTACTTGAGAGTTTTCATATATCCATCGCTAGTCTTTTATGAGGCCTACTTTACACGACGTATTCTCCTCAGTTAATTATGTTCAGAGAATAAAGAAGAGTTAAAATAGCATCCATTTTTCTGGGGAAAAATTATTCAATAAACCGCGTATGCATAACGTCGACTAGTTTGAAAATCCCTCCAATGGGAGAATGTCACCAAACACGAGTGCCAATCAGGGAGAATTTTCAGGGAACTATAGTGGGGAGGGGGAAACTATTTGGATAACTCTACCGAAACTTCCCAATCAATGATTATGTCAAATATGATTCAACGAGGGTTTTGAATACTTTATCTTGATTATAAATAAATAATTAGAATCAGTAACAACCACATGACAGGAGTGTCACACACTGCAATGTTGCAGAACTGGTACGTAATCGATACGTGGCCGGTAAGTAAAATTCAAATGTGACTACTCCCTTAGTTCTAAACCGATTCTAACTGTAATTTTTATATTTATATAAAATTATTTTAACAGGCCACAGTGTAGGAGAGTTGGGATGCGCTTATGCCGATGGATGCTTCACCGCTGAACAGATGATCATGGCTGCTTACTCCAGAGGTCTTGCCAGTATCGAAACTCCATTCATCAAGGGTTCCATGGCTGCTGTCGGAGTTGGATATCAACAAGTTAAGGATTTGTGCCCACCAGAAATCGAAGTCGCTTGCCACAACGGACCAGACTCCAGTACTATTTCAGGACCCGCTGACATCATGAAGACATTTGTGGCCAAGCTTCAGGCCAGTGGTATCTTCGCCAAGGAAGTGCCATGCTCCAACATCGCATACCATTCCAGATACATCGCTGAAGCAGGTATTAATTTATAAAATATCAATCAATAATCGAGCCAAATATCCCTGTATACGGGGTTAAATCAAAGCAAGCAAACTTCAAGTTGTTGGATGCAGTTTGCATAAATATAGACTGCTTAGGGTTGGGATCATGCACTGTATTCCCGGAAATCTATAATAATAATATCTTCATAATAAATTGTAATAAAACTTTCGGAATATTGTGTTTATAATATTTATATAGACAAATCAATTATTCCTATCTAGAGTGAGATTGGGAAACTTGTTCCTCGCTATATTCGGGTCAAATATCTTCAATTCCATTACTCCAAGTTTAAATTGCATACTATTTCAGGACCCACCCTCCTTAAATATCTACGCAAGGTCCTTCCGGAGCCAAAGAAGCGATCTCCAAGATGGCTATCATCATCAGTACCTCAAAACTTGTGGGGCGAGAAGAATTCTCAGTATTCATCGGCTGAATATCACACCAACAATCTTTTGGTGAGAATTAGTTAAAAAAATATTATTTAATATATTTATTGAATGATTTTTTTTTCAGTCCCCTGTCCTGTTTGAAGAGACGTCAAGGATGATTCCTGGTAATGCCATCACTATTGAAATCGCCCCCCATGGTCTTCTTCAAGCTATCCTCAGGAGGTCCTTGAAGAAGGACTGTACTAACATTCCTCTCACCAAACGAGGACATCCTGATAATGTTGAATTCCTTTTCAACGCTCTCGGAAAGTAAGTCTTCAAATATATATCTAATTGCATTCGTTTTCCACTTGAACAAGTCAATAATAAATTATTAAAATTATATATTTATACCTGCTGAAGTTAACGAAAGAAATATATTTAATTCAACACTCTCCTTAACTTCTTCTTATTCTTTGGCAAGTTTCAAATCCACGTGAAAATAGTGTCCAAATTGTTTTTCCGTGTAGTAACTTTTCACCGGCGAAACATTACTTGATTACTTCATTCGTGAGAACAATCATCAATTTCGATCACTGTCCGCATTCATTAGAAATTTAGTAATCATTAATTTTGTTGCAGATTGTACGAAGTGGGCTTGAATCCACAATTAGCCAACATCTATCCCAAAGTTGAGTTTCCAGTATCGAGCACCACTCCAATGCTTTCACACTTGGTTGAATGGGAACATAGTGAAAATTGGTTAGTTTATGATTATACAAATTTAGGGGTTGGATGGAATAAGGGTGGATAGCGGAATACGCCCTTTTCCATGAAATATACTCAAAATTCGATTTGTGTTAACAAAAATCGTTACGGGCATTTACCTATTATGTGAAGAAGTCAAACGAATATAGTAGTATTATACCTATCTCTTTTCTTTTAATCGCTCTATCCTTTTTCTCCAAGCAGTACAATTAAGCGATATAAAGACAAAAAGGCCGCCGATGATAAATATCAAGATTTAAGTTTGACAGAGGCAACACTTATTATCTCACTCAGGCTCATCTACTTGGTCCGCCATATTGATTTTAATACATCCAGTTATCTGGTATTCTTATCATCGGTTTGCCTGTTACCAAATACAATACATATAATAGAATATTTTACGCCCTTATTCCATCCAGACCCTCAATTACTAATAAAAATCATCCTAACTGATTATATTTCAAATAAATTCAGGTATGTTACATCTTACCGTGCTCAAGAGAAAATGAAATCAGGTGAAAGAACCGTCCGAATGACCATCGCCGATGAAGATATGGAGTATATGTCTGGACACGTAGTCGATGGTGAATATTATTTATAATAATTAATAAACAATATTAAATCTCATACTATTTCTATTAATATTTAGGCCGTAACCTTTACCCTGCAACCGGTTACTTGGTGCTCGTTTGGGAAACCCTCGGTATGATGATGGGAGAACTCTTCACCGAAGTATCTGTTGTCTTCGAAAACATCAGGTTCCAAAGAGCTACCAACATACCCAAGGAAGGCAACCTCGAGATGATCATCATGATTCAGAAGGGCAGCGGCAACTTTGAAGTGAGATAATTCTATTTAACTGTATAAGTGCTGAATTAACTTGGGGATCTTTTCAGATTGTCGAAGGCGGAGCTCCGATCGTGACCGGTAGGATTTATGCCAAGAAGGATGTGTCCCAAGAATTCAGACAGTTCCCAGAACCTCCGGAAGAAACTGGACCTAACTTCAAGCCGATGAGCAGCAAGGATGTTTACAAAGAACTCAGACTTAGGGGCTACAACTACTCGGGACTTTTCAGGGGTATTAATTGCGCCAATGTCGAAGGCACTAAAGGCCATTTGTACTGGATTAACAATTGGGTCACATTCATGGATACGATGCTTCAGATGAAGATCCTCACCATCGACACAAGAGGTCTTTTCGTTCCCACTAGGATCGAAAAACTCTCAATCGATTCCATCAAACACTACGCCATATTATCGGCCATTCCCGATGACGAAGTCAAAACAATCCCAGTGACCGTCTACAACGACGTGGATGTAATCAGGTAATTATTACATTATTATCTTATAATGTGTCTTTAAACATAGGTCAATAAACTAAGCAAATTAAGGGAACAGTGTTTCCATACGATACTAAAATCACATACTAACACATTAATGAAGATTTTTGTGATCATATTAGCATTGCATGAAAGCCATTAAAATATTTGAAGTTCGATTGAAGACACGTTGTATATTTATCAATATTGAGGCTGCATATTTAACTAATATTATTATTTAAATATTTTATTTAACTATATTAAAATGTATAAAATTCAGGTCTGGAGGTGTGGAAATCCGAGGATTGAATGCAACTCCTATTACAAGGCGTAACCCTCTCGGAATTCCAGTTTTGGAAAAATACGAGTTCGTTCCAAACTTCTCTCCATTCGAGATGAAGGTAAGATTTATAATCCATGTGAAACTTTATCAGTAAACTAATAATAAATATATTTCAGCTTGATGACCTTCTCCGCGTTGATGTGCAACTTGCACTTGAAAATCTTCAAGGAATTAAAGTCAAGACCGTTGAATTGATTGATTCTCATACTCCATCTGGATCCAATCCTATTTCATCAAATATTGCCACAATTCTGGGAGATGTTCCTCTTGTGCAAGCTGAGATTTTAGTGAACTCCTCAGAGAAATTAGAACTCGCTAGCAACATCGTCGTGGATGATAGAAAACTCACCGGAGAATCAAACACTTTGATATTCATCGGAAGTAGATTGTTGGAACGTGAAGATGTAAGGATTATTTGATTTCAATCCAATAAATTAGATATTCACAACTATTTGTATATTTTAAGGCCATGAAAACAGCCATGGGTTGCTTGAAAGACAAAGGATTCATTATCAGCCGAGAACGGGTCAACGTGGATCTGGAGCAATGTTCAGATAATTTTGATATCCTCACAGCTTTCACATGCGGTCATGAAAAGCTTGTGATGTTGAGAAAGAGAGTTGGAGCCAAACCCGCCAAGTTCATCCACATCAAAGCTTCTGATGAAAAGTTCTTGTGGGTGGAAGAAGTGAAGAGAGCCATCAAAGAATCAGACAAACTAGTGTTGGTGGCTAACAAAGAACCCATCAACGGTATTTTAGGCTTGGTGAACTGCTTGAGGAAAGAACCTGGTGGTGAAATCGTCAGCTGCATAATGGTCATGGATCCATCAGCACCCGAATTCAATCCTGACAATCCTCTCTATGAAGAACAGTTAGACAAAGACTTGGCCATCAACGTCTTCAAAGATGTATGATCCATTTCTCATTAAACACCTACACTGATTACTCATGATTATATCTTTTTAGGGACAATGGGGTACTTACAGACATTTATTACTCGAAGAGCTGCAGACAGTAGAATGCGAACACGCTTACTGTAATGTAACCACAAGAGGAGATCTTTCTAGCCTTAGGTGGATTGAAGGACCTCTTAGAGCTGGAATTTCATACAAAGACCGCAATTTAGTTCACGTAAGGCAAATAATATTAAACCATTAGTATTTCATCCCTTAAATTAATAACCATGAATCATTAGGTCTACTATTCTGCTTTGAATTTCCGAGACATCATGACTGCAACAGGTCGTATTTCAGTAGAAAATGTAGCCCGAGGCAGATTGGCTCAAGAATGTGTGCAGGGACTTGAATTTTCTGGAAGAACTGAAAGGTATAAATTTAAAAAATATATAACCACATAATCCAGTGACTAAATGTTTTCCATAAAAAATATGAAGCATGGCTTCCCATTTGCGACGTAGCTTATATTTTAAAGGCCATGTCTACAGCCCAGTAGAGTAGTGGTTTCCTAGACGTAAATCGCTGTAAAGACGTTATTAGAGTTACTTTGCTCTTTTAGAGACCCCTAGTTACTTTCCACTACTGGGCAACAAACCAGATGCGAAATACTCGCTAGGAAAAGGGGACACAATTCCTAGTATCCTAATTTAATATGGAGGTATATAGTAAAAAATACAGGACGGTTTTGCTATAATAGCTTTACTCTGATTTCCTGTATTGAATGGTAAATACTTGGACAATTATAAAGTCGGTGACCTGTGTTACTAGTAATAGTTGTTAAAAATCCACACTACGCTACTGGCTAAAGTCTCAACTTAAAAAAAAACTTGATCGATTATTGCAACTAGATCTATCGCCTTGATCCAGGTTTACTCTGATTTCCTGTATTTAAGGTAAATAGTTGAGGGTGATCTATATAACTAGTAATAGTTGCCATAAACCCACACTGCGCTACTGGCTAAAGACCCTGAGAGTAAAGAATCCTTATATAACACTACAAATATTTTTATTTTTTTTCATCTAGTGGAAGTCGTGTAATGGGTATGGTGCCCAACAGTGCCATGTCCAATATGGTGCTTTGTGATGATTTCCTCAAGTGGCCAATACCCGATGATTGGACTTTGGAAGAAGGTGCCACAATTCCCATCTGTTACGGAACTGTATTCTACGCTATGGTAAAATACCACATATTTTCCACACAGGTTATCTTTTAACTAATCTGTTAATTCCCCAACAGTTCATGGTCGGCCACATGAAACCTGGTGAGTCAGTCCTCATTCACGCCGGTACTGGAGGAGTTGGCCAGGCCGCCATTTCTGTGTGTCTTTATTATGGCTGCAAAGTATTCACTACTGTGGGAACTCCAGAAAAGAGGGCTTTCATCAAACAGCTCTTCCCGCAACTTAAAGGTGAATAAAAACAACAATTCAACCCGCACCATAGATATAAACACATGATAATATGCATTGTGTACATACTAAAACGCCTATAGCGATATACCTTCTAATTGACCAAATATCATTTAATATTAAAGCTTGACAAGTCTACTTGACGCATAAACTACATCACTCATAAACCGTAAAACAGTTTTCCTTGGAGAAACTATTAATTATGCTGGTTTTATGTCACCCTTATTAAGATTGCTGAACAAGCTCTTCCCAAACACTATTATTATTCAAATAAAAAAATTATATATATTTTAGATTAATCGTACCAATATACAACATGTTTTTAATTGAACTATAAATATAACTATCATAAACATAAGATATCGCATGAGTGGCTAAATGCATGGTTAGTTCTAGTGGTCAAAAACATGAGTTACCTGGCAAACATTATACTGTAAACATCTCTCTTCATATCTTCAGTTATATTTCACAGTAAAATGGGTAAATGCATTGTTATTACATGTCATATGGACTCAAACATACACTCAAATACATCTAGGCTCAGTTTCTACCAAATACTACTTCTTTAACATGTTTAAAATATTATTGGGTTTTAATCGCCGAAGTACTGTTACAACCACTCTCAGTGGTCACTAGAAATGTGTTGAGTGAGGGAAGCACACTTGTGCCTTTATCGAATAGGAGAGAAGAGTGCAACAATACACGGGATAAACAAAATTACTCGAATTATTTATATGCAATGCGATATCTAATCTTTATACCTAAACCATGTGTGTTTTTCAGATAACTGCATTGGCAACTCGAGAGACACTTCCTTTGAAGAACTTGTGATGAGGGAGACAAACGGCAAGGGTGTGGATATTGTGCTGAATTCTTTAGCCGAAGACAAACTTCAAGTATAAAAAGCCGCACATATATTTTTGATAAATTTATTTATTTTTTATTATTTTCCTAGGCTTCGGTGAGGTGTCTTGGACACAAGGGTAGATTTTTGGAAATCGGAAAGTTTGATATTGTAAATAACACACAATTGGGCATGCATTTCTTGCTAAGAGAAGCATCATTCCACGGAATCATGATGGACCTCTTAATCGAAGCCGATTGCAGAGATAGAAAAGTAAGTGCGTTTTTTATTTTCATAGGAAAAATTTAGTTTAATTATAATATGAATCGAAAAAGACTGTAAATGTAAGATGGTGTACCAAGTAGATGAGTGAAGGTGATTAATAGTGTTTAAAGAACAGTAATGAAAAGAGATGTACACCTCTACAGAGAATTTATCCATATATACAATTAGTGTTACCTCAGTCAGACTCATCTACTTGGTCCACCATCTTGATATATATCCATCCAGTTGTATAGCTTGCTAATATATCGGAGGTATCGGTTGAACAGTATTAAAGAGCGATGTAAGTAATGCATTCCCAGGCATAAATCTCCGTAAATACCATAGTAGAGTTACTAAGCTACACTTATGATCAGTTTTTTGTTAGTTAATGCCTCGTCTGAGCCTCAGGCGAGGCACTAATTAACAAAAAAAACAACTCCAATACCGTCTTTACGGTAAACGTTTGGGGCGACGTACGCCTATGAATCCCAAACTTTACACATCTATCGAGAATTAAGTCAGACTCCTTATACTTGGTCTGCCATCTTGATATTTATCGATCCAGTTGTCTGGCTTTCTATATCGGCAGAACCCCATCGTATCGACCAATAAAATGCTCTCCCGCCATAAAAACGCATGTGTATAATTTTGCAGTTTGTCGGAATTAATGTATTTTATGTAAATTTTTTCAGCTTCTTCACAAATACGTGCTTGATGGTATCAAAAATGGTTCCGTCAAGCCTTTGTGCCGTGTTGTCTTTGGAACTGACGAAGTAGAAAAATCCTTCAGATACATGGCTGCCGGTAAGCATATTGGAAAAGTACTAGTCAAGGTGCGAGATGAGGAGCCTAAATTGGTTAAGCCAACTGTTAATAGAATGCAGGCCATTCCAAGGTATATATTATTAATTTTGTCAAATAAAAAAAAAGCTAATTTCAATTAATGTCAGGTACATGTGTTATCCTGAAGTGTCGTACGTAATCACCGGAGGACTGGGAGGCTTCGGTTTAGAATTGGCAGATTGGTTAGTTTTGCAGGGAGCCAGGAAAATTGTTCTCAATTCAAGGAGAGGCGTGACTAATGGATATCAAGGATCCAGACTTAGGTATTTGCAATTTTATATAAACTCTATGTATGGAGGTATTTATTTAAAACAATATTTCAGAACATGGAAGACGTATGGTGTTGAAATTATAATTTCAAAAGATGACACAACAACCCTCGCTGGAACAACGGCTTTACTCAAAACTGCTAATAAATTAGGCCCAGTTCGTGCTATTTTCAACCTGGCTGTTGTACTTAAAGATGCACTGTTTGAAAATCAAACATCTGAATCATTCGTAGAGTCGTTTGCCCCCAAATCAAAGGCTACTTATTACTTAGATTTGGAATCTAGGAAGCTTTGCCCACATCTCAAGTAAGAATATTTAATAATATTCATGTGTAAAGTATTGAATGCTTATTTCTGTTTGTAGAGAGTTTGTCATCTTCTCGAGTGTATCTTGCGGTAGAGGAAATGCCGGTCAATCAAATTACGGTTTATCAAACTCTGTTATGGAGAGGATTTGCGAAGAGAGAAGGAAAGCTGGTTATCCAGCACTCGCCGTACAATGGGGAGCTATCGGAGAAGTATGATTCATTATTAATTATTTTTTAAAAAAAAACTTACCTTTGTTATATTTTAAGGTCGGAATCGTGGCTGACATGCAAGAAGAGCAGTTCGAGTTGGAAATCGGCGGTACACTTCAGCAGAGAATCGGAAGTTGTCTGAAGGTTTTGGATCAATTCTTGAAACAATCTTACCCAGTTGTCGGATCAATGGTGGTTGCTGAAAAACGATTGGGAAGTTCATGTGATGGAAATATTGTAGGAACAATCGCAGGAATTATGGGTAAGTTTACAAAAAAAAACACTACAGAGATTTTATATTCATTCAAATATTTTCATCAGGCTTGAAAGATTTGAAGACAGTATCGCAGCAGGTGACTTTAGCCGAATTGGGTATGGACTCCATGATGGCTGTGGAGATCAAACAGACCCTCGAAAGAGACTTTGAAATATTCCTCACAGCCCAGGACATCAGGACACTCACCTTCGCCACGTAATATTTAAACACACACACAATATAAAACTTGAATTATAAATTTAATATATTTTATAGACTTGTTGAGTTGACTGCCCAGAGAGAGGCAAAGGCGAGCACATCAGCAACAAATAAAACAGGCGATGGTTTGGCTGGTTTCCGCATCTTTTTGAGAAATGTCGGCGATGAACTCACTGCTTCTGAACCGATCGTAAACATGGCTACGATGACTGGCGATGGCAAGGAGGTATAAAATAATCAATCACTTATTAATCACATGGCTTCAAATAAAACTTCCAACACTCTTCAGAGCGATGATGCAATATGCGAAACTGAACCTGTAATCTTCATGGTGCCGGGTATTGAAGGAATGGCCAGTGTACTGGAAGCATTAAGCAAGAGGTTGAAGTGTAAGGTTACAGTTCTTCAACTGGGATATGATCAATCATCTGAATCTATTGAAGAAATTGCACAAAGATTACTATTGGTTAGTATGAAAGACACCATAAAATTATATATATTTTACTCATCTTAATTTATATTTTCAGTCGATCAGGTCTCGATTGGCACCGAGAGCTAACTTCATTCTGCTTGGATATTCATTCGGAACTGTTGTGACTCTAGAAATTGCAAAAGTCCTGGAAGCTGAAGGTACAAAATATTTACAAAGAATTAAGGAGATTTAATTACAAATATATTTTTTAAAAATAAACAGGTCATTCTGGACGCATCTTCTGTCTCGACGGTGCTCCAGATTTCCTTTATGCGATGATCAAGAACAACATGGACACAAATGACAAATTACTCCAAGACATCCTCCTGGGACATATCCTCGATATCCTTTCACCGAAACAGAAGATGAACCTGTTGCCAGAGTTGGCGGAGTGTGAAAACTGGGACAGTAAAGTGGAAGTATTCCTGAAGCACGTCCCTGAAACTGTCAAGCACTCGAAACAATATCAAAGGGCTTTAGCTACAGTTGTGTACGGAAGATTACAAGCAATTCTGAGGTACGACAGCTCCAACTTCAAGAAACTTAAATCTGCAATCACTCTCTTGAGGCCAAAGGATCTGCCTAATGGCATTGTGATGGATGAAGACTACGAACTACACAAATTCGCTGAGCTCCCCATCAAAGTGAACATGCTCGAGGGTAACCATGCCACCATCGTGGACAACAAAGACTGTGCGAACATTATCAACAGGGCGATACAAGATCTAACCAAGGAAGCGGCCGCTAAGGCCACTGGAGAAATTTTGAATACTTTTGAATCTGCCGTTTCAGCATAATTTATAAATCATTTCACAAACATTAAAAACATCACCTAACATTTCAAATCAATCGAATAAACTTTTTGTATCTTATTGAATGAATTAAAATAATAATATGTAATACAAAATTTGTTTTATTATGAAGACGTCAAAAGTCTTCAAATGTAGGAAAAAATTGGGAAAAAGGGAAATAATAAATGCAAAGGCTGCAGAATGAGTCTCAAAGAGAACAGTAGTGGTTAAAACAAATTGCCAAAAAAATATACCAAAAAGAGGATAAAAACAGGACAGAAAAACGTAATATACAGATGAATAAAAAATTAAAAGGATCGCAGGTACCGGGTGATAGGAATGAATATAGGAAGCTTATTGGAATTTATCAAGGTGTACTGCAATAATTCGCAAATCAATTAAGAATATTACAGATCTCCTACATAATATATTTTTAAATAGTTTGTATAATATACTTGCATGTCAACCCCTGTCCCCTGGCGGTGGCATCGGTCAACCCCTGTCTCTGTTGTTGAAGTTGAGTCCTTCAGTCACAGAGTTAAACTTGTACGATATTGTACCTTACACACCTGGAGTTGCCGCTGATATCTCCCACATCGACACTCCTGCCGTCGTCAAGAGCTTTACCGGACCCGACCAACTCGTCGATTCACTCAAAAGTAATAAAATCAAAGATTATATTTATTGTACGATTGATTATTTTTTTCTATTTTAGATGTTGATGTTGTCATCATTCCTGCCGGAGTCCTCCGCAAACCTGGCATGACCCGTGATAATCTCTTCAACACCAACGCTTCAATTGTCAGAGATTTGACTAAGGCATGCGTCATCGCTTGCCCCAAAGCACTCATCGGCATCATTTCAAACCCAGTCAACTCCACCGTCCCGATCGCAGATGAAGTCCTCAAAAGGGTAAGAATTTTCCTGTTTATAATACATGTACAATATGATTTTTTATTATTTCTCATACAGGCTGGAGTCTTCGATCCCAACCGCCTCTTCTGTGTATCTACTCTGGACGTCGTGAGGTATAATACTTTCATCGGTGCTGCCAAGGGTGTCGATCCTCGCAAGGTTACCATCCCCGTCATCGGAGGTCACAATCATCCCACTTCTCAGCCAATGCAATCCATCAGTTTCCGAATTCGACTCGGCTAAAATCGATGCTTTGACCAAGAGAATTCAAGATGCCGGAACTGAAGTCGTCAAGGCCAAGGCCGGAGCCGGATCAGCCACCCTCTCAATGGCCCACGCCGGAGCTAAATTCGCATTCAGCCTGATCCGCGCCATCAACGGAGAGTCCAATGTTGTTGAATGCGCTTACGTCAAGTCCGATGTGACCGAAGCCACATACTTCGCCACTCCCCTCCTCATCGGTAAAAACGGAAATGCAGCGTGTTAATGTGTTAAATGAGCAACCTATAAATACCGGATATTCCATCAATTGTAAGCAGTCTTCCACCTTCACCTGTTTAGTCTTCAAGTCACCTGGACATCATCATCATCAGCTAAATTATACTAAAATCTAAATTAACAATATTCATTCATTCTCCCTAAACAAGGTGAGTACATTTTAATTCAATATTCATAGTAAACGATTGTGCCATTATATGCCATATTTTTTCATGGCCACTTCAAATTCTAATTTTTTTTTTAACTTTCAAAATATGGGTTTTCCTGATATAATTATTTAAAATTAATCCTAACACGATAAAGTATAAAATTTATTTTTAAAACAAAGTTTCGTCTTAATTTATGCATTCTCGAGTATATTTATATTTATAGAGCATTTTCAGAGGCAAGTTAATTTTAACCGTCAAATGGATTTATGGGCTTTTTGCAACCAATCGAAACATTTTATAGAGGGCGTATAAACTAATTTAAAACAATAATATGTAATATGTAATCAAGGGTTTAATTTTCTTTTCATTTCACTATTAAAAAATAAGTAATAATGTAATAAAAAATTATGTAAAAAATAGAGTGGTTGCGCGCGGCACAAAAATCCCTACATAAGAGTTTTTTGCAGTATTCAGTAGACGTTTAAAAAAGGCCAGATTTGTGTCACAACATAACCAATCACAGCCGTTTGCTGTCTCTGCGCCTTTAGAAAGATTGAAATTTGCTCTACACACATAAGAAACAAACAATTTTAACCACTAGATTTTTGTTCCTAGGCCATATTAGTTAATTTTTTCATTCTTTCCGTATGCAATTTATAGAATACGGTTTAAGGTTGATAATATTATAACATAGAAAACTAATAAAAATATTTTTTTTATTTAATTTATAAATGGCATTTTATAATCTATCGAATAATATAAATAATATGATGTTTGATTTATTGAGTGTAGTGTTAAAATCTCGCGTTTTTCTGCCTCGGCGCGCATTGACTCAATAAAAGCGTGTTATTTTGGGGCGATTTAAAATTGTTTAGATAATTATAATAATAATGGATATATGTAAATATATACTGATTGTAATGACATTAGTTTGAAATATCCAATTGTTCTGGTTGACCTTATGCAAAGAGTATTTTAATGAACGAACTCAGACAGGAAGTTGTTCGATAGTTCATTTTTGCAATCGACCACTTGTTTCTTCCGGCAACATGTTTTTATTTATTAGCAATCCAATTTAAATAATGATGATAACTAACGTTGAATACTTTTTTTAATAGAAAACATAACAGGTTGAAGATGGCTCCTCTTCCACAAACACAAGAAAGGGACACAACCTCAGGTCACAGATTGTCCCATCCCAATCCCGGTGAGGAAGTATGCATTACTGGCGTTTCGGGATATTTTCCAGATTCCGACAATATGCTTCAACTAAGAGACAACCTCTTCAATAAGGTATGCAATTAGATTATATTGATATTTTCAATCAGTTTAAAATCATACTATCTTAACTATTACAAGTTACACAATTCATCGACTTAATAACCGCCTCAGTATTAACGTTATAATACAGGAAATCAGAGTAACCCTTAATCAAGATGATCGATGGGGGATTTTATTAAAATTATTCCCGATCTCCCAGACATAATAATTATTTTTTACTTGATCGAGATTTAAACCCATGACCACAGTATTTGTATCCACACACCTTATCCCCTGAGCTATTAAGCTGACTAATTAGAATTATCGGAAAATTGAAAACTAATTAAAATGATTATTTATCAAATTGTTTGAAAACTCGTTTGTATAAATATTCATAGTTAGTGAAAACTCCAGAGGGACATGTTCTTCAATTTAATCTGTATGTAAAATATATTTCTTGAGCAAATTTCAAACTTTAGACAATCGCAGAGGCTATTAAACTTACCGCAAACTGCTGTGATTGGTAATATAATATGATTTAGACTCTAGGCACGTCTAAATTTTCACATTTGCTCTACATAAGAAATAAAGATTGAATATTATATCTAAAAAACCCATTCATTACAAATATGTATTGTTAGATGGGGATGGGATTGCATATTGTACATGTTAAGCTTCACTCTGAATAATCAGCAAAGCTTTTCAACACACAATTTTAAATTAAAAATTATACAATATGATGAAAACTTGCTCCTACATTTTGCATTTGCTGTTTTTACTTCTCGTACTGTTTATTTGTAACTTGTCGGTCTTTCTAATAACATTTCACCGTCATTAACGTAATATAGTAAAGTGCCTCATTGAAATTTGCCTGATATATTCAACGACAAATTATTTGTCACTATGTAAACAATTTACATGATCATGAGGAAGTTTTTATAAGAAAAATGTTGTTGCTATAGTGTCGGATTTTACGGACTACAGTATGTGTTTAGTATGCGCATGTAGTAGTTCCAGCTCTGTTCCAATGTATGAAAACAAAACTTCTACAGTACGCTGATTTAATTAATTGTTCAGGTGGACTTGATTTCTGACGATGATCGCCGATGGAAGCTGGGCCATCCTGAGATTCCTCAGCGTATTGGCAAGATCAACCAAGTGGGCAAGTTTGATGCTTCATTCTTCGGAGTACACTTCAAGCAGGCTCACACCATGGATCCCATGTGCAGGATGTTGTTGGAGAGGGCTTATGAAGCTGTCATTGATGCAGGTAAACTATTTTGCAGCTCTAAGCAAAGGCTGTAAAAAGGTGTCTACGCGTCGTAGCGGGTCATGAGATTTTGCTACGCCGAATGACATTTTTAATACATTTGAAACCCAAGCGCACGACGTAACTAAATTTCAAATCAACCAATGACAAGAAAGACAGACAAAAAAAAATGATTCAAGTTGAAAGATGCATACTTAAAATTACCCATTTTTAAAAATCATAATTAATTTTTATTCATTTAAAAGTTATTTTATGATACTTATACATTTATTTGTTGCATTTAAATGGATGCATGTAGATGGTTTGCTAAATAAATATTTAATCATTTTTTTCTGGACGTTTCCAGATTAAAAATTCCCACTGATTATATTTAAAAATCAAATATTTTGGAAGTACGCAGTCTGCAGAGAAAACTTATAAATCGATAGGACTATTTTAATACTTAAAATAAATGAGAATACTTTGATTGATTGATTTGGTATTTTCCGGCATTTATTTAACGAATAACCAATATTCTATATAGTATATATTTTCCTATAGAAAATGAACAAACATTATGTTGCGTTCTATTTGTATGACTTTTTGTGAATGCAAAATGTTTTAATCTGTTCCCTTGAACACCAGGTGTTAATCCCAGACAACTGAGGAATACAAAGACCGGAGTTTTCATCGGAGCCTGTTTCTCTGAATCTGAGAAGACTTGGTTCTACGAAAAAATGCAGGTCAACGGATTCGGTATCACAGGGTAAGTAGAGCCTTCTGCTTTGTCCAAACATGAGAACGTATTGATTTATTTATATTTATTTAGATGTTCTCGCGCCATGTTGGCCAATCGTATTTCCTATTGGCTTGGATGCACCGGTCCTTCATACACAGTGGATAGTGCTTGTTCAAGTTCTTTGTATGCCATGGAACATGCCTTCAGGGCCATTAGGGACGGCCATTGTGATGCAGCCATCGTCGGAGGGTCTAACCTCTGTCTCCATCCATACGTATCCCTGCAATTCTCCAGGTTAGGGGTGTTGTCTCAAGAGGGAAGGTGTCGTAGTTTCGATAAGAATGCTAGCGGCTACGCCAGAGCTGAAGCCATTTGCGTAGTCTTCTTGCAAAAATCTAAAGACGCCAGGAGAGTCTACGCTCAGGTTAGTTAAATCAATATTCAATTATTATTTATTTGCATACTTATCTATAATTTATTTGTAGGTTCTTCACGCCAAGACCAATTGTGACGGTTACAAGGAACAAGGTATCACATATCCCGCAGGAAATGTCCAGAAAATGCTTCTTAGAGAGTTTTACGAAGAGTGTAAGATTGATCCAGCTGCTTTGGAATTTATTGAAGCTCACGGAACCGGTAAGGATATTAAATAAATGCTTTAATCAATCGTAGCCGACTACGATTTAAAAAAAAACTAATAACCTGTGACCCGCATTATGTTAATACAACTATAATGTCAAATTTCCAACACGCGCAGACTAATAAAAAGCAACCGCAAACGGGTTTGATCGGTGATTTTATATTTTGAGGTATGTCCAAAGATGTGCCAAAGTCAAACGAACATTATAGTATGTACTAATTTCTTATAATTGCACTCATATGAAGAAATTCGACGTCATTGTGATTAATCGAGCGTTATACTACTGTCTTTATATCGCTTCATTGCAATCAATAAAGGAAAGATCGTGTTGGCTTCACATAAAAGCCTTCAAAATATTTGAAGTTCAATTTAAAACATATATACCAAACATATTTTTCCTATACGAAATAATTGATGTTCCGTTTCCGCATAGAGTACAATGAATTCGATGGGTAATTAATACAAAAACGTATTACATACATCATCTCCGATGGTGCGCTTTTGATTTAAGCGTAATTTACAACAAAGCCCCTTTAAAAATACACGTCATAATAGTCTTTGTACTGGAAAAATATATAATAATATTAAAACTCTTTTAGTTAGTAAATATAAATATAACGTTTTTTTAAATGGTTCTACAACCACCATAATATTTCCGCACTACCATATTCACCAGACGTAGCTCCATCTTCCAGCAACTTCTTATGTCCTAACACACGTGCAATTAAGATGCTTACAAGTATCAAAGTGATAAATGATCATACGTGTATTAGGACGCTTGCAAGTAATTTTATATTTTGCATGCAAGTGGAACATGGCTTGCTTCCATACCAGTTAAGCTGACTAAAAATTAATCAATAATCAGTAGTTACGATACTAATCACAAATACTCAATTGATCAAGTCATTTTATGATGAAAGAAAATGAAAGTTCTACTTAATTGACAAACAATAAACAATTAGTCAATAGGCCTTAAGGAAATAAATTGTTTATCACAAATACCTAACTTACAATTGTCGCTGACAGATAAATTAATAATCAGGCTCGTGTATCCTTGGTTTTTTTATTTGCATGCATCAAAAATTGCAAAATGCAATTAAATTGCACAAAATGGGCCGTATTCATTATAATTGTGTATTGAGAGAGTGTATGTGCAGTGCATATACGAATAGAGCTGGTGTTCATCAATACTACCTAGCTCTAGTCTATTCGTACTCACACGACTCACCAACACACTATTATATTGAATACGGTCCAAAGTGTCACAGTTGCACGTTGTTTGCATTAAATTTCTATTTAAAAAACGAGACATGGATAAAACAACTCTTTGGCATTGAACTGTAAATGAATTGCTCTATAAAACTCTATTGGGCAATATAATAGTGAAAAAAGAGTGTGTTAGTGAGTCGTGCTAAATGGTTTGTGTACGAATAGATATAGAGTTTGGTAGTATTGCTATAAAAGCACACACTTTCATTACATCTTGTACATTGAATACGGCCCTATGTATTCCTATTTGACTATTTATTTTGTTGTGTATATTAGTGACGTTTATGATAATATATTTGATATGTATTATGACAGGCACAAGAGTGGGAGATCCTGAGGAGCTGCTGGCTTTAGACGAAGTGTTTTGCAAAGGCCGCGAGGGACCTCTGCTTATAGGAACTGTCAAGTCCAACTTGGGACATTCCGAAGCTGCCTCGGGGGTTTGCTCCGTTGCCAAGGTACATTATCAAAAACCCTATTTATTACCAAGCCAATATACAATTCATTAAAATAAGCGCGCTCCAAAACCGCAAATTATTTATTCAGCCGCATTTAGTTCGCATATTATGTTAACAGGTTTGCCTACAATCTACACACTGCTAGCAACTACATTTACTAAGTACACACAAAATCAAAATTTAATTAAACGCGACGCTGCTCAACATATTTATTTAATTTACTCTACAAATATATGCTTATTTATAGGAAATACAAATTATTATCAATCACGTGTCAAACTTTAGACTCGCTCAAAAGCGAAATATATATCGTGACGCCTTTCCTATCGACGGGAGTCACTGTGTTGTAAAGCTTGGGATTCCTAGGCGTGCGTCGCCGTAAACGTACACCGTAAAGACGGTAATGGAGTTGCTTTGCTGTACTTTTGATCGTACCAATAATTTGCTCTGATTAAAAACCATATGCATTATCAAAGATAATTTATTATTATTTTATATCCAAACAGTCTCTATTTTAAGTCACGGTAATGTATTCTAAATATGGACGAACTATGTTCCTGTTTTACGTAACTCCAATTAAAATATTGATTAAAATTATACTAAGAAACGTGTACGTGCAGCTACATTAGCCATGCATGCAATTTCATATGAATGTATTAATTTTAGATGTGCATAGCTTACGACACAGGATATTTGCCACCGAATTTGAATTATGAAAGCCCAAGAGACGGAGTCGCAGCTTTAGCTGAAGGTAGAATGACTGTAGTTACTGAAAAAACACCGTGGACGAGAGGAATGGCCGGAATTAATAGTTTCGGATTTGGCGGTGCAAATGCGCATATTTTGTTGAAGAACTTCGCCAAGGAAAAAGTAAATGGAGGACTTCCGAGGGACGACCTACCTCGTCTGGCCTGTGTCTCTGGAAGATCTGAAGCTGCAGTTAACAAACTTCTAGATGAAGTGGAATCCAGACCCGTCGACAGCGAACTAGTTAGGCTTTTGCACTCCATCCACGACTATGATATTGCCGGCCATGTTTTCAGGGGATACACCCTCCTCAGTGAGTATCTACAATTTAAATAATTCAATTTTAATATACAGTGAATGAATAATAATTATCTGATACATTCCGTGTCTGTACAATATGAACAGAGCCTAAACCGGGATTCACATTTAAAGGCAGGTTATGAAAACAACCGAGAGCTACCGATATATTAACAGGATATATAAATATCAATATGGCAGACAATTAGGCATTTAGTGTTGTCTCAGTCAAACTCATCTGCTTGGTCCACCATCTTGACATCTAAAGATCCGATTGTATAGCTTCCTAATATATCAAAATGAGGCTAAAATATCAATCTGCCTAAAGCTTTTGATTCCTAGGCGTGTGTCGCCGTAAACGTAAAGACGATAATAAATTTGCTTTGCTGTGCTTTAGATCAGTTTTTTGTTAATTAGTGCCTCGCCCGAGGCTCAGACGAGGCATTAACTAACAAAAAACCGATCATAAGTGTAGCTAAGTAACTCTACTATCGTATTTACGGTGTACGTTTACGGTGACGTATGCCTGGAAATCCATTACTTTACAGATAGACAGGGTGGCGATGGGTAAGAAGTTCCTATATTTATATCGCTCCAGTGTGAACACGCCTAACGCTTTTTATACAAAGATCTCGATAAATGTTACATTCGTTTTCCTTTTACACAAAAATTGGACATCAAATAAAAAAATCTTATATCCAGTGATGTGCCAAATGTCTATTTTCTTTACATGAGACGTAAGAAATCAGAGGGGCATATTTAACAAGGAGTGCATTATATGAATCCGTCCCGTTTTCACATAGGGTGCCATTAAAAAAACTATTATTTATTAAACCACACAATTATTATTAATTATTTATTTTATACATTATTTGACTAAAAAGGTATATTATTTACAGGACCTCACAAGGAGCCTGCCCGTGTAGCCAGGGACGCTCAGTACTTCCCTGGAGTCAAGAGACCAGTTTGGTTCGTATTCAGCGGAATGGGATCCCAGTGGTCTGGAATGGCAAACGAACTCATGAGGATTCCAGTCTTCTCCGCCGCTATTGAGAGGTGATTAAATATTAACACACTCGCTTTGCCAATTTATTATAATGTAATTATTTTGCTGCAGGTGCCACCAAGTACTCCATCCTCATGGCATAGACATCACCAGGATTATCACAGATCCTGATCCAACCATCTACGATAATATCCTCCATTCTTTCATCGGCATTGCTGCAGTACAAATTGGCTTGTGCGACATCCTTAAAGAAATTGGCATTGAGCCAGATTTCATCATTGGTAAATATATACTGACTTATAAATATAGCATATAAAGGACCTAAACAATGTGTTATCCGTTGACACTTTTCTTATATCCATCGCTAGTCTTTTGTGAGGCCTACTTTACACGACGTATTCTTCTCAGTTAATTATGTTCAGAGAATATAAAAGAGTTAATTATGTTCAGAGAATATAATAGAGAAACACCAGCGTGATAGCTCAGGGGATAAGACGCGTGGCTACTAATACTGTGGTCATAGGTTCGAATCCCACTCAAGTCAAGAATTTTTAGATTGATTTGATCGGTTATTACGACTGGGAGATCGGGAATAATTTTAATAAAATCCCGATCGATCGTCTTGATCCAGGTTTACTCTGATTGCCTGGATTGTAAGGTTTATACTGAGGCGATTATTAAGTCGGGCAGAGCCGCTCTGTCGGTGAGCTGTGTAACTAGTAATAGTTAAGATCACCGACAGACAATTATCACGTTGTTGTGTATAAACAACCCCCTCAAAAAGACCCTTTCTTAAAAAAAAAAAAAAAAAGCTCTTCGGAGCGTAAATAAATAAATAAATAAATAAATAAAATAGAATCCATTTTTCTGAGGAAAAATCATTCAATAAACCGCGTATGCATAACGTCGACTGGTTTGAGAATCCCTCCAATGGGAGAATGCCACCAAACACGAGTGCCAATCAGGGACAATTTTCAGGGAACTATAGTGGGAAGGGGAAAACTATTATGATAACTAAACCGAATCTTCGCAATCTATGATTATGTCAAAATATGATTCAACGAGGGTTTTGAATCCTTTATCTTGATTATAAATAAATAATTAGAATCAGTAACAACCACATGACAGGAATGTCACACACTGCAATGTTGCAGAACTGGTACGTAATCGATACGTGCCCGGTACGTAAAATTCAAATGTGACTACTCCCTTAGATGTAAACCGATTCTAACTGTAATTTTTATACTTATATAAAATTATTTTAACAGGCCACAGTGTAGGAGAGTTGGGATGCGCTTATGCCGATGGATGCTTCACCGCTGAACAGATGATCATGGCTGCTTACTCCAGAGGTCTTGCCAGTATCGAAACTCCATTCATCAAGGGTTCCATGGCTGCTGTCGGAGTTGGATATCAACAAGTTAAGGATTTGTGCCCACCAGAAATCGAAGTCGCTTGCCACAACGGACCAGACTCCAGTACTATTTCAGGACCCGCTGACATCATGAAGACATTTGTGGCCAAGCTTCAGGCCAGTGGTATCTTCGCCAAGGAAGTGCCATGCTCCAACATCGCATACCATTCCAGATACATCGCTGAAGCAGGTATTAATTCATAAAATATCAATCAATAAAATCGAGCCAAATATCCCTGTATACGGGGTTAAATCAAAGCAAGCAAACTTCAAGTTGTTGGATGCAGTTTGCATAAATATAGACTGCTTAGGGTTGGGATCATGCACTGTATTCCCGGAAATCTATAATAATAATATCTTCATAATAAATTGTAATAAAACTTTCGGAATATTGTGTTTATAATATTTATATAGACAAATCAATTATTCCTATCTAGAGTGAGATTGGGAAACTTGTTCCTCGCTATATTCGGGTCAAATATCTTCAATTCCATTACTCCAAGTTTAAATTGCATACTATTTCAGGACCCACCCTCCTGAAATATCTACGCAAGGTCCTTCTGGAGCCAAAGAAGCGATCTCCAAGATGGCTATCATCATCAGTACCTCAACACTTGTGGGGCGAGAAGAATGCTCAGTATTCATCGGCTGAATATCACACCAACAATCTTTTGGTGAGAATTAGTTAAAAAATTAATTATTTAATATATTAATTGAATGTTTTTTTTCAGTCCCCTGTCCTGTTTGAGGAGACATCAAGGTTGATTCCTGGTAATGCCATCACTATTGAAATCGCCCCCCATGGTCTTCTTCAAGCTATCCTCAGGAGGTCCTTGAAGAAGGACTGTACTAACATTCCTCTCACCAAACGAGGACATCCTGATAATGTTGAATTCCTTTTCAACGCTCTCGGAAAGTAAGTCTTCAAATATATATCTAATTATATTCGTTTTCCACTTGAACAAGTCAATAATAAATTATTAAAATTATATATTTATACCTGCCGAAGTTAACGAAAGAAATATATTTAATTCAACACTCTCCTTAACTTCTTCTTATTCTTTGGCAAGTTTCAAATCCACGTGAAAATAGTCTCCAAATTGTTTTTCCGTGTAGTAACTTTTCACCGGCGAAACTTTACTTGATTACTTCATTCGTGAGAACAATCATCAATTTCGATCACTGTCCGCATTCATTAGAAATTTAGTAATCATTAATTTTGTTTCAGATTGTACGAAGTGGGCTTGAATCCACAATTAGCCAACATCTATCCCAAAGTTGAGTTTCCAGTATCGAGCACCACTCCAATGCTTTCACACTTAGTTGAATGGGAACATAGTGAAAATTGGTTAGTTTATGATTATACAAATTTAGGGGTTGGATGGAATAAGGGTGGATAGCGGAATACGCCCTTTTCCATGAAATATACTCAAAATTCGATTTTCTTAACAAAAATCGTTACGGGCATTTACCTATTATATGAAGAAGTCAAACGAATATAGTAGTATTATATCTCTTTTCTTTTAATCGCTCTATCCTTTTTCTCCAAGCAGTGCAATTAAGCGATATAAAGACAAATGGGAGAGAGACAGTAGTATAAAACTCTTATATTTAGAAGGTTGGCCGATGATAAATATCAAGATTTAAGTTTGACAGAGGAAACACTAATTATCTCACTCAGGCTCATCTACTTGGTCCGCCATATTGATTTTAATACATCCAGTTATCTGGTATTCTTATCATCGGTTTGCCTGTTACCAAATACAATACATATAATAGAATATTTTACGCCCTTATTCCATCCAGACCCTCAATTACTAATAAAAATCATCCTAACTGATTATATTTCAAATAAATTCAGGTATGTTACATCTTACCGTGCTCAAGAGAAAATGAAATCAGGTGAAAGAACCGTCCGAATGACCATCGCCGATGAAGATATGGAGTATATGTCTGGACACGTAGTCGATGGTGAATATTATTTATAATAATTAATAAACAATATTAAATCTCATACTATTTCTATTAATATTTAGGCCGTAACCTTTACCCTGCAACCGGTTACTTGGTGCTCGTTTGGGAAACCCTCGGTATGATGATGGGAGAACTCTTCACCGAAGTATCTGTTGTCTTCGAAAACATCAGGTTCCAAAGAGCTACCAACATACCCAAGGAAGGCAACCTCGAGATGATCATCATGATTCAGAAGGGCAGCGGCAACTTTGAAGTGAGATAATTCTATTTAACTGTATAAGTGCTGAATTAACTTGGGGATCTTTTCAGATTGTCGAAGGCGGAGCTCCGATCGTGACCGGTAGGATTTATGCCAAGAAGGATGTGTCCCAAGAATTCAGACAGTTCCCAGAACCACCGGAAGAAACTGGACCTAACTTCAAGCCGATGAGCAGCAAGGATGTTTACAAAGAACTCAGACTTAGGGGCTACAACTACTCGGGACTTTTCAGGGGTATTAATTGCGCCAACGTCGAAGGCACTAAAGGCCATTTGTACTGGATTAACAATTGGGTCACATTCATGGATACGATGCTTCAGATGAAGATCCTCACCATCGACACAAGAGGTCTTTTCGTTCCCACTAGGATCGAAAAACTCTCAATCGATTCCATCAAACACTACGCCATATTATCGGCCATTCCCGATGACGAAGTCAAAACAATCCCAGTGACCGTCTACAACGACGTGGATGTAATCAGGTAATTATTACATTATTATCTTATAATGTGTCTTTAAACATAGGTCAATAAACTACGCAAATTAAGGGAACAGTGTTTCCATACGATACTAAAATCACATACTAACACATTAATGAAGATTTTTGTGATCATATTAGCATTGCATGAAAGCCATTAAAATATTTGAAGTTCAATTGAAGACACGTTGTATATTTATCAATATTGAGGCTGCATATTTAACTAAATTTTACTAGTGACTCTTCATTGGGGAAATATAACTTTTGATATTAAAAAACGAGTTTGAATCTTTGGATGTGTATGATCCCTAAATTTTAGGATGTTTCAATCATTTTCAATGTTTTAATTTTTTAAACGCCAACGGTCCATGGTCTGGCCAACTCTATTTACAAATATTAAAATGTATAAAATTCAGGTCTGGAGGTGTGGAAATCCGAGGATTGAATGCAACTCCTATTACAAGGCGTAACCCTCTCGGAATTCCAGTTTTGGAAAAATACGAGTTCGTTCCAAACTTCTCTCCATTCGAGATGAAGGTAAGATTTATAATCCATGTGAAACTTTATCAGTAAACTAATAATAAATATATTTCAGCTTGATGACCTTCTCCGCGTTGATGTGCAACTTGCACTTGAAAATCTTCAAGGAATTAAAGTCAAGACCGTTGAATTGATTGATTCTCATACTCCATCTGGATCCAATCCTATTTCATCAAATATTGCCACAATTCTGGGGGATGTTCCTCTTGTGCAAGCTGAGATTTTAGTGAACTCCTCAGAGAAATTAGAACTCGGTAGCAACATCGTCGTGGATGATAGAAAACTCACCGGAGAATCAAACACTTTAATATTCATCGGTAGTAAATTGTTGGAACGTGAAGATGTAAGGATTATTTGATTTCAATCCAATAAATTAGATATTCACAACTATTTGTATATTTTAAGGCCATGAAAACAGCCATGGGTTGCTTGAAAGACAAAGGATTCATTATCAGCCGAGAACGGGTCAACGTGGATCTGGAGCAATGTTCAGATAATTTTGATATCCTCACAGCTTTCACATGCGGTCATGAAAAGCTTGTGATGTTGAGAAAGAGAGTTGGAGCCAAACCCGCCAAGTTCATCCACATCAAAGCTTCTGATGAAAAGTTCTTATGGGTGGAAGAAGTGAAGAGAGCCATCAAAGAATCAGACAAACTAGTGTTGGTGGCTTACAAAGAACCCATCAACGGTATTTTAGGCTTGGTGAACTGCTTGAGGAAAGAACCTGGTGGTGAAATTGTCAGCTGCATAATGGTCATGGATCCATCAGCACCCGAATTCAATCCTGACAATCCTCTCTATGAAGAACAGTTAGACAAAGACTTGGCCATCAACGTCTTCAAAGATGTATGATCCATTTCTCATTAAACACCTACACTGATTACTCATGATTATATCTTTTTAGGGACAATGGGGTACCTACAGACATTTATTACTCGAAGAGCTGCAGACAGTAGAATGCGAACACGCTTACTGTAATGTAACCACAAGAGGAGATCTTTCTAGCCTTAGGTGGATTGAAGGACCTCTTAGAGCTGGAATTTCATACAAAGACCGCAATTTAGTTCACGTAAGGCAGATAAAATTTAACCATTGGTATTCCATCCCCCAAATTAATAACCATCAATCATTAGGTCTACTATTCTGCTTTGAATTTCCGAGACATCATGACTGCAACAGGTCGTATTTCAGTTGAAACAGTTGCCCGAGGCAGATTGGCTCAAGAATGTGTGCAGGGACTTGAATTTTCTGGAAGAACTGAAAGGTATAAATAAAAAAAAATTATAACTACATAATCCAGTGACTAAATTTTTTCCATAAAAAAAATATGAGGCATGGCTTAACTGTACCCCATTTGCGACATAGCTAATATTTTATAGGTCATGTCTACAGCCCAGTAAAGTAGTGGTTTCCTAGGCGTCGATCGCCGTAAACGTACACCGTAAAGACGTTAATAGAGTTACTTTGCTCTTTTAGAGACCCTTAGTTACATTCCACAACTGAGACCTATACTTATATACTTCTATACCTGAGAATATTTTAAGGGATGGTAAATTTTATTTATTATTAATTAAAATATTCTTATTTAGTTCAAGTCAAATTGTGGGGACGATTCACCTTCATTTTCTTATTGTATAACCTAATATGTCCCAAATTGTCTCTGATTAGTAAACATCTCTTAATATCTCAGTGGATAAAGTGCGGGGCTACAAATACTATGGTCGTGGGTTCAAATCGTGCTCAAGTAAAAAAAAACTTGATCGATTATTGCAACTAGATCAATCGCCTTGATCCAGGTTTACTCTGATTTCCTGTATTTAAGGTAAATACTTGGGGGTGATCTGTGTAACTAGTAATAGTTATCATAAACCCACACTACGCTACTGGCTAAAGACCCTCAGAGAAAAGAATCCTTAATACTACAAATAATTATTTATTTATTTTTTTCGTCTAGTGGAAGCCGTGTAATGGGTATGGTGGCCAACAGTGCCATGTCCAATATGGTGCTTTGTGATGATTTCCTCAAGTGGCCAATACCCGATGATTGGACTTTGGAAGAAGGTGCCACAATTCCCATCTGTTACGGCACTGTATTCTACGCTATGGTAAAATACCACATATTTTCCACACAGGTTATCTTTTAACTAATCTGTTAATTCCCCAACAGTTCATAGTCGGCCACATGAAACCTGGTGAGTCAGTCCTCATTCATGCCGGTACTGGAGGAGTTGGCCAGGCCGCCATTTCTGTGTGTCTTTATTATGGCTGCAAAGTATTCACTACTGTGGGAACTCCAGAAAAGAGGGCTTTCATCAAACAGCTCTTCCCGCAACTTAAAGGTGAATAAAAACAACAATTCAACCCGCACCATAGATATAGACACATGATAATATGTATTGTGTACATACTAAAACTTCTACACTGATATACTGTCTAATTAACCAAATATCATTTAATATTAAATCTTGACAAGTCGACTAGACGCATAACCTACATCACTCATAAACCGTAAAACAGTTTTCAATTCAAATAAAAAAATTATATATATTTTAGATTAACCGTACCAATACACAACATGTTTTTAATTGAACTTCAAATATGAGTGATATCGCATGAGTGGCTTAATGCATAGTTAGTTCTAGTGGTCAAAAACATCAGTTACCTGTCAAACATTATACTGTAAACATCTCTCTTCATATCTTCAGTTATATTTCACAGTAAAATGGGTAAATGCATTGTTACTACATGTCATATGGATCATATCAAATACATCTAGCCTTACTTTTTACCAAACACTACTTCTTTAACGTGTTTTAAATATTATTGCCACAACCACACTCAGGGGCCACTATAAATGTGTTGAGTGAGGGAGACACACTTATACTTTTATCGAATAGGAGAGAAGAGTGCAACAATACACGGGATAAACAAAATTACTCGATTTATTTATATGCAAAGCGATATCTAATCTTTATACCTAAACCATGTGTGTTTTTCAGATAACTGCATTGGCAACTCGAGAGACACTTCCTTTGAAGAACTTGTGATGAGGGAAACAAACGGCAAGGGTGTGGATATTGTGCTGAATTCTTTAGCCGAAGACAAACTTCAAGTATAAAAAGCCGCACATATATTTTTGATAAATTTATTTATTTTTTATTATTTTCCTAGGCTTCAGTGAGGTGTCTTGGACACAAGGGTAGATTTTTGGAAATCGGAAAGTTTGATATTGTAAATAACACACAATTGGGCATGCATTTCTTGCTAAGAGAAGCATCATTCCACGGAATCATGATGGACTTCTTATTCGAAGCCGATTCCAGAGATAGAGAAGTGAGTGCATTTTTTATTTTCATAGGCAAAATTTAGTTTAATAATAATATGAATCGAAAAAGACTGTAAATGTAAGGTGGCGTACCAAGTAGATGAGTGAAGGTGATTAACAGAGTTTACACAACAGTGATGAAGAGCGAGACACATCTCTATAGAAAATTCAGATGAACTGACGTTTAGCCACATATATACAATTAGTGTTACCTCGGTCAGACTCATCTACTTGATCCGCCATCTTGATATTCAAACATCTAGTTATATGGCCTGCTAATATTTCGGTGGTATCGGTCAAACCACAATCAAGATTATTAACAATGTTTAAACACCAGTAATGAAAAGAGATGTACACCTCCATAGAGAATTTAGCCATATATACAATTAGTGTTACCTCAGTCAGACTCATCTACTTGATCCGCCATCTTGATATTTAAACATCCAGTTATATGGCCTGCTAACATATCGGTGGTATCGGTCAAACAGTATTGAAGAGCGATGTAAGTAATGGATTTTCCAGGCATACATCTCCGTAAATACGATAGTAGAGTTACTTTTCTACACTTATGATCGGTTTTTTATTAGTTAATTCCTCGTCTGAGCCGCGGGCGAGGCACTAATTAACAAAAAACAAAAAAACAATTCCAATACCGTCTTTACGGTGAACGTTTGAGGCGACGCAGGCCTTTGAATCCCAAGCTTTACACCTCTATAGAGAATTTGTCAGACTCCTTATACTTGATCCGCCATCTTGATATTTATCGATCCAGTTGTCTGGCTTTCTATATTGGCGGAACCCCATCGTATCGACCAATTAAAAAACTCTCCCGCCATAAAAACGCATGTGTATAATTTTGCAGTTTGTCGGAATTAATGTATTTTATGTTAATAATTTCAGCTTCTTCACAAATACGTGTTTGATGGTATCAAAAATGGTTCCGTCAAGCCTTTGTGCCGTGTTGTATTTGGAACTGACGAAGTAGAAAAATCCTTCAGATACATGGCTGCCGGTAAGCATATTGGAAAAGTACTAGTCAAAGTGCGAGATGAGGAGCCTAAATTGGTTAAGCCAACTGTTAAGAGAATGCAGGCCATCCCAAGGTATGTATTATTAAATTTGTCAAATATTAAAAAAGCTAATTTCAATTAATTTCAGGTACATGTGTTATCCTGAAGTGTCGTACGTAATCACCGGAGGACTGGGAGGCTTCGGTTTAGAATTGGCCGATTGGTTAATTTTGCAGGGAGCCAGGAAAATTGTACTCAATTCAAGGAGAGGCGTGACTAATGGATATCAAGGATCCAGACTTAGGTATTTGCAATTTTATATAAACTCCATGTATGGAGGTATTTATTTAAAAAAATATTTCAGAACATGGAAGACGTATGGTGTTGAACTTATAATTTCAAAGGATGACACAACAACCCTCGCTGGAACAACGGCTTTACTCAAAACTGCTAATAAATTAGGCCCAGTTCGTGCTATTTTCAACCTGGCTGTTGTACTTAAAGATGCACTGTTTGAAAATCAAACATCTGAATCATTCGTAGAGTCGTTTGCCCCCAAATCAAAGGCTACTTATTATTTGGATTTGGAATCTAGGAAGCTTTGCCCACAACTCAAGTAAGAATATTTAATAATATTCATGTGTAAAGTATTGAATGCTTATTTCTGTTTGTAGAGAGTTTGTCATCTTCTCGAGTGTATCTTGCGGTAGAGGAAATGCCGGTCAATCAAATTACGGTTTATCAAACTCTGTTATGGAGAGGATTTGCGAAGAGAGAAGGAAAGCTGGTTATCCAGCACTCGCCGTACAATGGGGAGCTATCGGAGAAGTATGGTTCATTATTAATTATTAAATAAAAACCACTTACCTTTGTTATATTTTAAGGTCGGAATCGTGGCTGACATGCAAGAAGAGCAGTTCGAGTTGGAAATCGGCGGCACACTTCAGCAGAGAATCGGAAGTTGTCTGAAGGTTTTGGATCAATTCTTGAAACAATCTTACCCAGTTGTCGGATCAATGGTGGTTGCTGAAAAACGATTGGGAGGTTCGGGTGATGGAAATATTGTAGGAACAGTCGCAGGAATTATGGGTAAGTTTACAAAAAAAACACTACAGATATTATTTTATATTCATGAAAATATTTTCATCAGGCTTGAAAGATTTGAAGACAGTATCGCAGCAGGTGACTTTAGCCGAATTGGGTATGGACTCCATGATGGCTGTGGAGATCAAACAGACCCTCGAAAGAGACTTTGAAATATTCCTCACAGCCCAGGACATCAGGACACTCACCTTCGCCACGTAATATTTAAACACACACACAATATAAAACTTGAATTATAAATTTAATATATTTTATAGACTTGTTGAGTTGACTGCCCAGAGAGAGGCAAAGGCGAGCACATCAGCAACAAATAAAACAGGCGATGGTTTGGCTGGTTTCCGTATCCTTTTGAGAAATGTCGGCGATGAACTCACTGCTTCTGAACCGATCGTAAACATGGCTACGATGACTGGCGATGGCAAGGAGGTTTAAATAATCAATCACTTATTAATCACATGGCTTCAAATAAAACTTCCAACACTCTTCAGAGCGATGATGCAATCTGCGAAACTGAACCTGTAATCTTCATGGTGCCGGGTATTGAAGGAATGGCCAGTGTACTGGAAGCATTAAGCAAGAGGTTGAAGTGTAAGGTTACAGTTCTTCAACTGGGATATGATCAATCATCTGAATCTATTGAAGAAATCGCACAAAGATTACTATTGGTTAGTATGAGAGATACACATAAAATTATATATATTTTACTCATCTTAATTTATATTTTCAGTCGATCAGGTCTCGATTGGCACCGAGAGCTAACTTCATTCTGCTTGGATATTCATTCGGTACTGTTGTGACTCTAGAAATTGCCAAAGTCCTGGAAGCTGAAGGTACAAAACATTTACAAATAATTAAGGAGATGTAATTACTAATATATTTTTTAAATATTAACAGGTCATTCCGGACGCATCTTCTGTCTCGACGGTGCTCCAGATTTCCTTTATGCGATGATCAAGAACAACATGGACACAAATGACAAATTACTCCAAGACATCCTCCTGGGACATATCCTCGATATCCTTGCACCGAAACAGAAGATGAACCTGTTGCCAGAGTTGGCGGAGTGTGAAAACTGGGACAGTAAAGTGGAAGTATTCCTGAAGCACGTCCCTGAAACTGTCAAGCACTCGAAACAATATCAAAGGGCTTTAGCTACAGTTGTGTACGGAAGATTACAAGCAATTCTGAGGTACGACAGCTCCAACTTCAAGAAACTTAAATCTGCAATCACTCTCTTGAGGCCAAAGGATCTGCCTAATGGCATTGTGATGGATGAAGACTACGAACTACACAAATTCGCTGAGCTCCCCATCAAAGTGAACATGCTCGAGGGTAACCATGCCACCATCGTGGACAACAAAGACTGTGCGAACATTATCAACAGGGCGATACAAGATCTAACCAAGGAAGCGGCCGCTAAGGCCACTGGAGAAATTTTGAATACTTTTGAATCTGCCGTTTCAGCATAATTTATAAATCATTTCACAAACATTAAAAACATCACCTAACATTTCAAATCAATCGAATGAACTTTTTGTATCTTATTGAATGAATTAAAATAATAATATGTAATACAAAATTTGTTTTATTATGAAGACGCCAAAAGTCTTCAAATGTAGGAAAAAATTGTGAAAATGGGAAATAATAAATGCAAAGGCTGCAGAATGAGTCTAAAAGAGAACAGTAGTGGTTAAAACAAATTGCCAAAAAAATATATCAAAAAGAGGATAAAAACAGGACAGAAAAACGTAATATACAGATGAATAAAAAATTAAAAGGATCGCAGGTACCGGGTGATAGGAATGAATATAGGAAGCTTATTGGAATTTATCAAGGTGTACTGCAATAATTCGCAAATCAATAAAGAACATTACAGATCTCATTCATAATATAATTTTAAATAGTTATAGTATAATAATCGTCGAATATATCACAAAAAGGGCCACCTTAGCGTTCTATAAGCTGCGAGGTGTCACCGGGCGCGACTGGGGGTTAAACTTTAGAACACTTAGAATTATCTACAAGGGCTTATTTGTAGGCATAGCTACGTATGCGTGCCCCGCGTGGCACCACAGGCTCTCAGTCGCGGGCATAAAACAGGCCCTGCTGAAATATCAACCCCCGGTTTTGACTGGCATAGTCAAAAGCTACAGCACAACTCCAACGGTCTCTCTGTCGGTGCTCGCGGCGGTCTTCCCGTTGGACCTGCAAATTGAGGTGACCCGTGCCACCTATGAATTAAATCGCGGTCGGTCAGTCACTTTCGGTCATAGTTTAATTGAGCACTTAAGCACAGAAAGCCAGTTCTCACAGTCTTGGCGTATTGAAAGTGCTGCAACGTCAGTTTGGCAGTAACGCTGGGAACAGGCTGATAAAGGCCGACTCCCTTTCAAATTTTTCCCGTCGATTACGGAAAGAATCCGCATGAGACACAATGAGCCTGATTTCTTTACGTGCCAGTTTATTACTGGCCATGGTAATTTTAAGGTTTACCATGAACGTTTTAATACCGAGAGTAGACATATTGCGCCTTGTGGTTGCGATGAGCAGTTAACATCAGAGCACTATCTATGGAACTGTGAGGAACTACAGGGTGAACGAGAGCTACTCGTAAAATCTTTGTTATTAGGTGGCAAAATGGGGCCAATAGGTCACGCTGACATGGTCAGCTCTGCGAGCACTTTTACCCCGCTTTTAAGGCTTTCTGCCATAAACTTTACATGCGTACAAAAAATACAGAAAATAAATAAAAAAATAATAATGTGAATCGGCACTATTTTTGTGCATTACGCAAAACAGTAGCTCTCAATCTGCTTAGTGCAAAACGGTGTGGTAAGGGGATACCTTATCCTTACAGACACACCGGGTGGAGGTGGGTAATAGCAAAAGTTTGTATAATATACTTGCATGTCAACCCCTGTCCCCTGGCGGTGGCATCAGTCAACCCCTGTCCCTTCAGTCACAGAGTTAAACTTGTACGATATTATACCTTACACACCTGGAGTTGCCGCTGATATCTCCCACATCGACCGGAGTCCCCCGCAAACCTAGCATGACCCATGATAATCTCTTCAACACCAACGCTTTAATTGTCAGAGATTTGACTAAGGCGTGCGCCATCGCTTGCCCCAAAGCACTCATCGGCATCATTTCAAACCCAGTCAACTCCACCGTCCCGATCGCAGATGAAGTCCTCAAAAGGGTAAGAATTTTCCTGTTTATAATACATGTACAATATGATTTTTTATTATTTCTCATACAGGCTGGAGTCTTCGATCCCAACCGCCTCTTCTGTGTATCTACTCTGGACGTCGTGAGGTATAATACTTTCATCGGTGCTGCCAAGGGTGTCGATCCTCGCAAGGTTACCATCCCCGTCATCGGAGGTCACTCTGGAGTCACAATCATCCCACTTCTCAGCCAATGCAATCCATCAGTTTCCGAATTCGACTCGGCTAAAATCGATGCTTTGACCAAGAGAATTCAAGATGCTGGAACTGAAGTCGTCAAGGCCAAGGCCGGAGCCGGATCAGCCACCCTCTCAATGGCCCACGCCGGAGCTAAATTCGCATTCAGCCTGATCCGCGCCATCAACGGAGAGTCCAATGTTGTTGAATGCGCTTACGTCAAGTCCGATGTGACCGAAGCCACATACTTCGCCACTCCCCTCCTCATCGGTAAAAACGGAAATGCAGCGTGTTAATGTGTTAAATGAGCAACCTATAAATACCGGATATTCCATCAATTGTAAGCAGTCTTCCACCTTCACCTGTTTAGTCTTCAAGTCACCTGGACATCATCATCATCAGCTAAATTATACTAAAATCTAAATTAACAATATTCATTCATTTCCCCTAAACAATGTGAGTACATTTTAATTCCATATTTATAGTAAACGATTGTGCCATTGTATTCATTTTTAGGGCCATTTCAAATTCTAATTTTTTTTAAATATTAATCCTAACACGATAAAGTATAATATTTATTTTTTAAAACAAAGTTTCGTTTTTATGTATGCATTCTCGAGTATATTTATATTTACAGAGCATTTTCAAAAAAATTAAACATTAATTTAAGTTAATTTTAATCGTCAAATGGATTTCTGGGCTTTTTGCAACCAATCGAAACATTTAATAGAGTGCGTATAAACTAATTTAAAACAATAATATGTAATCAAGGGCTTAATTTTTTTCATTTTACTGTTTAAAAATTAATAATAGTAGTTTTTGTTATTTTAATTGACAGAAATGTAAAAAATAGAGTGGTTGCGCACGGCCCAAACATCCCTACATAAGAGTTTTTGCAGTATTCAGTAGACGTTTAAGAAAAGGCCAATCACAGCCGTTTGCCGTCTCTGCGCCTTTAAAAAGATTGAAATTTGCTCTACACACATAAGAAAGAAACAATTTTAAGCACTAGATTTTTGTTCCTAGACCATATTAGTTAATTTTTTCATACTTTCCGTATACAATTTTTAGAATACGGTTTAAGATTGATAATATTATTACATAGACAACTGATAAATATATATTTTTTTATATTATTTATAAATGGCATTTTATAATCTATCAAATCATGTTAATAATATATTGTTTGATTTATTAAGTGTAGTGTGAAAATCTCGCGTTTTTCTGCCTCGGCGCGCATCGACTCAATAAAAGCTTGTAATTTTGGGTGATTAAAAATTGTTTAGATAATTATAATAATAATGGATATATGTAAATATATACTGGTTGTAATGACATTAGTTTGAAATATCCAATTGTTCTGGTTGACCTTATGCAAAGAGTATTTTAATGAACGAACTCAGACAGGAAGTTGTTCGATAGTTCATTTTTGCAATCGACCACTTGTTTTTTACGGCAACATTTTTTTATATATTAGCAATCCAATTTAAATAATGATGATAACTAACGTTGAATACTTTTTTTTAATAGAAAACATAACAGGTTGAAGATGGCTCCTCTTCCCCAAACACAAGAAAGGGACACAACCTCAGGTCACAGGTTGTCCCATCCCAATCCCGGTGAGGAAGTATGCATTACTGGCGTTTCGGGATATTTCCCAGATTCCGACAATATGCTTCAACTAAGAGACAACCTCTTCAATAAGGTATGCAATTAGATTATATCGATATTTTCAATCAGTTTAAAATCATACTATCTTAACTATTACAAGTTACACAATTCATCGACTTAATAACCGCCTCAGTATTAACTTTATAATACAGGAAATCAGAGTAATCCTAAATCAAGATGATCGATGGGGATTTTATTAAAAATATTCCCGATCTCCCAGTCATAATAATTATTTTTTACTTGAACGAGATTTAAACCCATGATCACACTATTTGTATCCACGCACCTTATCCCCTGATCTATTACGCTGCGTTACAAAATTAATACTAATGCGATTTACAGAAATTTATATTTCTTCTGATTTCAATTATTTCTAATCAACTCTTGTCTAAAATCAAGTTTTAATTTAAAGACAAACTACTCGAAATTGTTGTAATCCAAACAGTATTTTATTGGGTAAACTTTGTTCAGTATAATAAAATCGATAGACTTGCACAACACCGTGTCTTTTTTGCAGAATATTGCATATTGTGTATGTTAAGCTTCTCTCTGAATAATCAGCAAAGCTTTTCAACACACAATTTTAAATTCAAAAATATACAATATGATGAAAACTAGCTCCTTCATCTGTTTGATTATTTGAGTCTTTTATAAATAAGGTGGTTTGGGGTGGAAATTAATTAGTGAATATAAACTAACCACACGTAATAAGCTGTATAATTTAGAGGTGCAAATAATGTATGTATACGTAATGTATACGTATGGGCGCTACTTTTACTTCTCGTACTGTTTATTTGTAACTTGTCGGTCTTTCTAATAACATTTCACCGTCATTAACGTAATATAGTAAAGTGCCTCATTGAAATTTGCCTGATATATTCAACGACAAATTATTTGTCACTATGTAAACAATTTACATGATCATGAGGAAGTTTTTATAAGAAAAATGTTGTTGCTATAGTGTCGGATTTTACGGACTACAGTATGTGTTTAGTATGCGCATGTAGTAGTTCCAGCTCTGTTCCAATGTATGAAAACAAAACTTCTACAGTACGCTGATTTAATTAATTGTTCAGGTGGACTTGATTTCTGACGATGATCGCCGATGGAAGCTGGGCCATCCTGAGATTCCTCAGCGTATTGGCAAGATCAACCAAGTGGGCAAGTTTGATGCTTCATTCTTCGGAGTACACTTCAAGCAGGCTCACACCATGGATCCCATGTGCAGGATGTTGTTGGAGAGGGCTTATGAAGCTGTCATTGATGCAGGTAAACTATTTTGCAGCTCTAAGCAAAGGCTGTAAAAAGGTGTCTACGCGTCGTAGCGGGTCATGAGATTTTGCTACGCCGAATGACATTTTTAATACATTTGAAACCCAAGCGCACGACGTAACTAAATTTCAAATCAACCAATGACAAGAAAGACAGACAAAAAAAATGATTCAAGTTGAAAGATGCATACTTAAAATTACCCATTTTTAAAAATCATAATTAATTTTTATTCATTTAAAAGTTATTTTATGATACTTATACATTTATTTGTTGCATTTAAATGGATGCATGTAGATGGTTTGCTAAATAAATATTTAATCATTTTTTTCTGGACGTTTCCAGATTAAAAATTCCCACTGATTATATTTAAAAATCAAATATTTTGGAAGTACGCAGTCTGCAGAGAAAACTTATAAATCGATAGGACTATTTTAATACTTAAAATAAATGAGAATACTTTGATTGATTGATTTGGTATTTTCCGGCATTTATTTAACGAATAACCAATATTCTATATAGTATATATTTTCCTATAGAAAATGAACAAACATTATGTTGCGTTCTATTTGTATGACTTTTTGTGAATGCAAAATGTTTTAATCTGTTCCCTTGAACACCAGGTGTTAATCCCAGACAACTGAGGAATACAAAGACCGGAGTTTTCATCGGAGCCTGTTTCTCTGAATCTGAGAAGACTTGGTTCTACGAAAAAATGCAGGTCAACGGATTCGGTATCACAGGGTAAGTAGAGCCTTCTGCTTTGTCCAAACATGAGAACGTATTGATTTATTTATATTTATTTAGATGTTCTCGCGCCATGTTGGCCAATCGTATTTCCTATTGGCTTGGATGCACCGGTCCTTCATACACAGTGGATAGTGCTTGTTCAAGTTCTTTGTATGCCATGGAACATGCCTTCAGGGCCATTAGGGACGGCCATTGTGATGCAGCCATCGTCGGAGGGTCTAACCTCTGTCTCCATCCATACGTATCCCTGCAATTCTCCAGGTTAGGGGTGTTGTCTCAAGAGGGAAGGTGTCGTAGTTTCGATAAGAATGCTAGCGGCTACGCCAGAGCTGAAGCCATTTGCGTAGTCTTCTTGCAAAAATCTAAAGACGCCAGGAGAGTCTACGCTCAGGTTAGTTAAATCAATATTAAATTATTATTTATTTGCATACTTATCTATAATTTATTTGTAGGTTCTTCACGCCAAGACCAATTGTGACGGTTACAAGGAACAAGGTATCACATATCCCGCAGGAAATGTCCAGAAAATGCTTCTTAGAGAGTTTTACGAAGAGTGTAAGATTGATCCAGCTGCTTTGGAATTTATTGAAGCTCACGGAACCGGTAAGGATATTAAATAAATGCTTTAATCAATCATAGCCGACTACGATTTAAAAAAAAACTAACAACCTGTGACCCGCATTATGTTTATACAACTATAATGTCAAATTTCCAACACGCGCAGACTAATAAAAAGCAACCGCAAACGGGTTTGATCGGTGATTTTATATTTTGAGGTATGTCCAAAGATGTGCCAAAGTCAAACGAACATTATAGTATGTACTAATTTCTTATAATTGCACTCATATGAATAAATTCGACGTCATTGTGATTAATCGAGCGTTATACTACTGTCTTTATATCGCTTCATTGCAATCAATAAAGGAAAGATCGTGTTGGCTTCACATAAAAGCCTTCAAAATATTTGAAGTTTAATTTAAAACATATATATATATATATATATATATATATATATATATATATATATATATATATATATATATATATATATATATATATACATATTTTTCCTATACGAAATAATTCATGTTCCGTTTCCGCATAGAGTACAAATAATTCGATGGATAATTAATACAAAAACGTATTTAAAAATCGTCAGTTCACATCTTCTTAATAAAATGTCTCGATGTTACTTTAATATATATTTTCCGTTAAAACTCGCAGTTACTTCTCTTTTCCATTTCCACGATACATCATCTCCAATGGTGCGCTTTTGATTTAAGCGTAATTTACAACAAAGCCCCTTTAAAAATACACGTCATAATAGTCTTTGTACTGGAAAAATATATAATAATATTAAAACTCTTTTAGTTAGTAAATATAAATATAACGTTTTTTTAAATGGTTCTACAACCACCATAATATTTCCGCACTACCATATTCACCAGACGTAGCTCCATCTTCCAGCAACTTCTTATGTCCTAACACACGTGCAATTAAGATGCTTACAAGTATCAAAGTGATAAATGATCATACGTGTATTAGGACGCTTGCAAGTAATTTTATATTTTGCATGCAAGTGGAACATGGCTTGCTTCCATACCAGTTAAGCTGACTAAAAATTAATCAATAATCAGTAGTTACGATACTAATCACAAATACTCAATTGATCAAGTCATTTTATGATGAAAGAAAATGAAAGTTCTACTTAATTGACAAACAATAAACAATTAGTCAATAAGCCTTAAGGAAATAAATTGTTTATCACAAATACCTAACTTACAATTGTCGCTGACAGATAAATTAATAATCAGGCTCGTGTATCCTTGGTTTTTTTATTTGCATGCATCAAAAATTGCAAAATGCAATTAAATTGCACAAAATGGGCCGTATTCATTATAATTGTGTATTGAGAGAGTGTATTAGTAGAAATTGAGTAGAAATTCGAAGTCATTGTCATTAATCGAGCGTTATTATAATACTACTGTCTTTATATCGCTTCATTGCAATCAATAAAGGAAAAGGTAAAATACTATAATATTCGTTTGACTTTGGCACATCTCTGGGTATAAGCAATCATGGATCCTTTGATGTATTAAATCACCTCTGAAAATTATTCATGGCTTATAAAATCTATTCTTAAATCAAATGAAACAAATAGTCGTCTATCAATATTAAAAGACTATTTGAAAAATTATTTGATCGTTTACTACGGATGGGAGATCGGGAATAATATTAATAAAATTCAGATCGATCGCCTTGATCCAAGTTTATTCAGAATTCCTGTATTGTAAGGTAAATACTGATCATTAAGTAGGTGAGCTGTGCAACTAGTAACTATACTAGTAGTAATAGTTAAAATCACCGACAGACTTTCAAAAACCTTCCAAAAAAGGTCACTCGGGCGTGTATAAATAAGTAAGTCACTTTTATTCATAATAAAGAACGTACACAACTGCAATGTGTTGATGCAAATTAAATTGCATTTCTGGTAATGGCATTTTTTTTGTTTTAAAAAAAATAATTTTTAAAAAATGTAGGTAAAATGCAGGAAATCAAGCAGCACACGCGGTGATGCACCTTTGTATTTGTCGTAAATTTCAAATTGAAAGGATAGACAAGCAAAAGCGAACAAGGAGAGTTGTAAAGTCGACTCCCAGTGGAGGCAGAATACGTATAATAGTTTGTATGGAAGCCAACACCACCACAAACTAGTTGATCACAAAACCACAACAACCGTTTACCGGATATCCCGAATAAATTCATATGATTAAAAAACAAACATAGCTATACATTATATTATATGACGATAAAATTTTTATTTTAATAGGAATCTTGAACAATTAATAGATTGAATATTAACCAGTAAAAAAGTCGAAAATCCATAAAGTAATTTCAAATACTAACCAACGAACTATGGAAATTAAGTAACCAATGTTGCCATACAATACGAACAACATATACTTACTAATTAATTATAAATCAATAGTCGTGTTGGCATAATATAGAAGCCTACAAAATATTTGAGGTTCAATTATAATAATATCGTGACGCCTTCCCTATTGGCGGGAGTCCCTTTTATAAGGGGTTGGCCAGGCCGGCCTTTACGGGAGAATATAGTAGAGATGGTTTCCCAGGCCACCACACAGCAATGTACTCATCTAGTTTGCTAAGCTAGATCTGCCAAGTGACTCCGGTGCCGTGTATCGAACCCGGGAGTCTTCACTCACGAATCCGTTACACTAACCACTGGGCCACAAGGCGGCTCTTGTGCCAAATTTTTTTTTTAATAAGAAATTAAAAACTTCTTATTAAAAAAAAATTAAAGATGTCCCGTTTTCACATAAAGTACAATGTATTCGATGGGTAATTAATACAAAAACGTATTTAAAAATGGTCAATTCATATCTTCTTAATAACGTCTCTTTTAATAAAATATTTCGATGCAGCTTTAATATATATTTTCCGTGAAAACTCGCAGATACATCTCTTTTCCATTTCCACGATGCATCATCTCCGATGGAGCGCTTTTGATTTAAGCGTAATTTACAACAAAGCCCCTGTAAAAATATACATCATAATAGTTTTTATACTGAAGAAATATATATTATTAATATCATTCTAGTCTCATTTAGCGATTAAAAAATTATGTAACAACTATTTTAGTTAGTAAATACAACACTTTTATAAAATGCTTCTACCACCACCATAATATTTCCGCTGTCTCACAAACCACCATATTCACCAGACGTAGCTCCATCTTCCAGCGACTTCTTATGTACTAATACACGTTCAAGTAAATTGTGTGCTAGAATACCAGTTTCGCTGACTTAAAATTAATAAATAATAACTAGTAAGGATACTAAATACTCAATTTATCAAGTGAGAGATTATTTAATTTTTATGATAAAAAAATAAAGTTCTATTTGACTGACGAACAATTACCAATTATTTGTTATTTTATTAGAAATACTTAATTTTCAAGTGGCACTGAGAAACCAACTTAAAATAATCAGTCACGTGTATCCGTGGTACAATAACATGCAATTAACTTGCACGTGTATCAGTACCTTAAAACAAAGGACCGTATTCAATATAATAATGTATTGAGAGTGTGTGCGTATAGTGTACACCAATACTACTAAGCTTTATACTACAACTATTGTATTGAAAAAGGCCCTTAGTGAGTCGTGTGTGTACGAATAGACTAGAGCTTGGTAGTATTGCTGTACACGCATACGCATCAGACGCACACACTCTCATTACATTATTATATTGAATACGATATATCCTGACAGATAAACTTGCACGAAGTTGTTGTTTAATTGCCAACACAAAGTTGCTCTTTAATACTCTATATGCTCTATTCAAAATTCCGTAGTAATAGTGAAAAAGGAGTGTTAGTAAGTCTTGTGTGTAGAAATACACTAGAGCTTGGTATTACTATTTGACTATTTATTTTGTTGTGTATATTAGTGACGTTTATGATAATATATTTGGTATGTATTACAACAGGCACAAGAGTGGGAGATCCTGAGGAGCTGCTGGCTTTAGACGAAGTGTTTTGCAAAGGCCGCGAGGGACCTCTGCTTATAGGAACTGTCAAGTCCAACTTGGGACATTCCGAAGCTGCCTCGGGGGTTTGCTCCGTTGCCAAGGTACATTATCAAAAACCCTATTTATTACCAGGCCAATATACAATTCATTAAAATAAGCGCGCTCCAAAACCGCAAATTATTTATTCAGCCGCATTTAGTTCGCATATTATGTTAACAGGTTTGCCTACAATCTACACAACGCTCGCAACTACATTTATTAAGTACACACAAAATCAAAATTTAATTAAACGCGACGCTGCTCAACATATTTATTTAATTTATCCTACAAATATATGCTTATTTATAGGAAATACAAATAATTAACAATCACGTGTCAAACTTTAGACTCGCTCAAAAGCGAAATAAATATCGTGACGCCTTCCCTATTGACAGGAGTCACTGTATTGTAAAGCTTGGGATTCCTAGGCGTGCGTCGCCGTAAAGACGGTAATGGAGTTGATTTTTTGTACTTTTGATCGGTTTTTTGTTAATTAGTGCCTCATCCGAGGCTCAGACGAAGCATTGACTAACAGAAAACCGAAAATAAGTGTAGCTAAGTGGCTCTATTATCGTATTTACGGTGTACGTTTACAGTGACGTTTGCCAGGGAATCCATTAGTTTTGGGGTTGACCAGGCCACTGTGGCCTTTACGGGAGAATGTAGTAGATGGTTTCCCAGGCCACCATACAGCAATGGTAGGTCTAGTAGATTTACCAAGTAAATCCAGTGAACACCGTTTTTGCCAGTACCGTGAATCGAACCCGGGAGTCTTCACTCACGAATCCATTACATTTACCACTGGGTCATAAGGCGGCTCATTAAGCAAAAAGCGAAATATAATACCGCAAACGGATCTGATGAGTAAAATCGTAACACATATGCATTATCAAAGATAATTTATTATTATTTTATATCCAAACAGTCTCTATTTTTAGTCACGGTACTGTATTCTACATATGGACGAATTTTGTTGCTGATTTACGTAACGCTAATTATAATATTAATTAAAATTATACTTACAAACGTGTACGTGCAGCTACATTAGCCATGCATGCAATTTAATATGAATGTATTAATTTTAGATGTGCATAGCTTACGACACAGGATATTTGCCACCGAATTTGAATTATGAAAGCCCAAGAGACGGAGTCGCAGCTTTAGCTGAAGGTAGAATGACTGTAGTTACTGAAAAAACACCGTGGACGAGAGGAATGGCCGGAATTAACAGTTTCGGATTCGGCGGTGCAAATGCGCATATTTTGTTGAAGAACTTCGCCAAGGAAAAAGTAAATGGAGGACTTCCGAGGGATGACCTACCTCGTCTGGCCTGTGTCTCTGGAAGATCTGAAGCTGCAGTTAACAAACTTCTAGATGAAGTGGAATCCAGACCCGTCGACAGCGAACTAGTTAGGCTTTTGCACTCCATCCACGACTATGATATTGCCGGCCATGTTTTCAGGGGATACACCCTCCTCAGTGAGTATCTACAATTTAAATAATTCAATTTTAATATACAGTGAATGAATAATAATTATCTGATACATTCCGTGTCTGTACAATATGAACAGAGCCTAAACCGGGATTCACATTTAAAGGCAGGTTATGAAAACAACCTAGAGCTACCGATATATTAACAGGATATATAAATATCAATATGGCGGACAATTAGGCAATTAGTGTTGTCTCAGTCAAACTCATCTGCTTGGTCCACCATCTTGACATTTAAAGATCCGATTGTATAGCTTCCTAATATATCAAAATGAGGCTAAAATATAAATCTGCCTAAAGCTTGTGATTCATAGGCGTGCGTCGCCGTAAACGTACACTGTAAAGACGATTAGTGCCTCGCCCGAGGCTCAGACGAGGTTTATTTTATACATTATTTGACTAAAAAGGTATATTATTTACAGGACCTCACAAGGAGCCTGCCCGTGTAGCCAGGGACGCTCAGTACTTCCCTGGAGTTAAAAGACCAGTTTGGTTCGTATTCAGCGGTATGGGATCCCAGTGGTCTGGAATGGCAAACGAACTCATGAGGATTCCAGTATTCTCCGCCGCCATTGAAAGGTGATTAAATATTAACACACTCGCTTTGCCAATTTATTATAATGTAATTATTTTGCTGCAGGTGCCACCAAGTACTCCATCCTCATGGCATAGACATCACCAGGATTATCACAGATCCTGATCCAACCATCTACGATAATATCCTCCATTCTTTCATCGGCATTGCTGCAGTACAAATTGGCTTGTGCGACATCCTTAAAGAAATTGGCATTGAGCCAGATTTCATCATTGGTAAATATAGATAATTATAGCATATAAAGGACCTAAAAAATGTGTGATTCGTTGAGAGTTTTCTTATATCCATCGCTAGTCTTTTATGAGGCCTACTTTACACGACGTATTCTCCTCAGTTAATTATGTTCAGAGAACATAGAAGAGTTAAAATAGGATCCATTTTTCTGAGGAAAAATTATTCGATAAACCGCGTATGCATAACGTCGACTGGTTTGAGAATCCCTCCAATGGGAGAAGGGCACCAAACACGAGTGCCAATCAGGGCGAATTTTCAGGGAACTATAGTGGGGAGGGGAAAACTATTATGATAACTAAACCGAATCTTCTCAATCTATGATTATGTCAAAATATGATTCAACGAGGGTTTTGAATCCTTTATCTTGATTATAAATAAATAATTAGAATCAGTAACAACCACATGACAGGAATGTCACACACTGCAATGTTGCAGAACTGGTACGTAATCGATACGTGCCCGGTACGTAAAATTCAAATGTGACTACTCCCTTAGATGTAAACCGATTCTAACTGTAATTTTTATACTTATATAAAATTATTTTAACAGGCCACAGTGTAGGAGAGTTGGGATGCGCTTATGCCGATGGATGCTTCACCGCTGAACAGATGATCATGGCTGCTTACTCCAGAGGTCTTGCCAGTATCGAAACTCCATTCATCAAGGGTTCCATGGCTGCTGTCGGAGTTGGATATCAACAAGTTAAGGATTTGTGCCCACCAGAAATCGAAGTCGCTTGCCACAACGGACCAGACTCCAGTACTATTTCAGGACCCGCTGACATCATGAAGACATTTGTGGCCAAGCTTCAGGCCAGTGGTATCTTCGCCAAGGAAGTGCCATGCTCCAACATCGCATACCATTCCAGATACATCGCTGAAGCAGGTATTAATTCATAAAATATCAATCAATAAAATCGAGCCAAATATCCCTGTATACGGGGTTAAATCAAAGCAAGCAAACTTCAAGTTGTTGGATGCAGTTTGCATAAATATAGACTGCTTAGGGTTGGGATCATGCACTGTATTCCCGGAAATCTATAATAATAATATCTTCATAATAAATTGTAATAAAACTTTCGGAATATTGTGTTTATAATATTTATATAGACAAATCAATTATTCCTATCTAGAGTGAGATTGGGAAACTTGTTCCTCGCTATATTCGGGTCAAATATCTTCAATTCCATTACTCCAAGTTTAAATTGCATACTATTTCAGGACCCACCCTCCTGAAATATCTACGCAAGGTCCTTCCGGAGCCAAAGAAGCGATCTCCAAGATGGCTATCATCATCAGTACCTCAACACTTGTGGGGCGAGAAGAATGCTCAGTATTCATCGGCTGAATATCACACCAACAATCTTTTGGTGAGAATTAGTTAAAAAATTAATTATTTAATATATTAATTGAATGTTTTTTTTCAGTCCCCTGTCCTGTTTGAGGAGACATCAAGGTTGATTCCTGGTAATGCCATCACTATTGAAATCGCCCCCCATGGTCTTCTTCAAGCTATCCTCAGGAGGTCCTTGAAGAAGGACTGTACTAACATTCCTCTCACCAAACGAGGACATCCTGATAATGTTGAATTCCTTTTCAACGCTCTCGGAAAGTAAGTCTTCAAATATATATCTAATTGCATTCGTTTTCCACTTGAACAAGTCAATAATAAATTATTAAAATTATATATTTATACCTGCTGAAGTTAACGAAAGAAATATATTTAATTCAACACTCTCCTTAACTTCTTCTTATTCTTTGGCAAGTTTCAAATCCACGTGAAAATAGTCTCCAAATTGTTTTTCCGTGTAGTAACTTTTCACCGGCGAAACTTTACTTGATTACTTCATTCGTGAGAACAATCATCAATTTCGATCACTGTCCGCATTCATTAGAAATTTAGTAATCATTAATTTTGTTGCAGATTGTACGAAGTGGGCTTGAATCCACAATTAGCCAACATCTATCCCAAAGTTGAGTTTCCAGTATCGAGCACCACTCCAATGCTTTCACACTTGGTTGAATGGGAACATAGTGAAAATTGGTTAGTTTATGATTATACAAATTTAGGGGTTGGATGGAATAAGGGTGGATAGCGGAATACGCCCTTTTCCATGAAATATACTCAAAATTCGATTTGTGTTAACAAAAATCGTTACGGGCATTTACCTATTATGTGAAGAAGTCAAACGAATATAGTAGTATTATACCTATCTCTTTTCTTTTAATCGCTCTATCCTTTTTCTCCAAGCAGTACAATTAAGCGATATAAAGACAAAAAGGCCGCCGATGATAAATATCAAGATTTAAGTTTGACAGAGGCAACACTTATTATCTCACTCAGGCTCATCTACTTGGTCCGCCATATTGATTTTAATACATCCAGTTATCTGGTGTTCTTATCATCGGTTTGCCTGTTACCAAATACAATACATATAATAGAATATTTTACGCCCTTATTCCATCCAGACCCTCAATTACTAATAAAAATCATCCTAACTGAATATATTTCAAATAAATTCAGGTATGTTACATCTTACCGTGCTCAAGAAAAAATGAAATCAGGTGAAAGAACCGTCCGAATGACCATCGCCGATGAAGATATGGAGTATATGTCTGGACACGTAGTCGATGGTGAATATTATTTATAATAATTAATAAACAATATTAAATCTCATACTATTTCTATTAATATTTAGGCCGTAACCTTTACCCTGCAACCGGTTACTTGGTGCTCGTTTGGGAAACCCTCGGTATGATGATGGGAGAACTCTTCACCGAAGTATCTGTTGTCTTCGAAAACATCAGGTTCCAAAGAGCTACCAACATACCCAAGGAAGGCAACCTCGAGATGATCATCATGATTCAGAAGGGCAGCGGCAACTTTGAAGTGAGATAATTCTATTTAACTGTATAAGTGCTGAATTAACTTGGGGATCTTTTCAGATTGTCGAAGGCGGAGCTCCGATCGTGACCGGTAGGATTTATGCCAAGAAGGATGTGTCCCAAGAATTCAGACAGTTCCCAGAACCACCGGAAGAAACTGGACCTAACTTCAAGCCGATGAGCAGCAAGGATGTTTACAAAGAACTCAGACTTAGGGGCTACAACTACTCGGGACTTTTCAGGGGTATTAATTGCGCCAACGTCGAAGGCACTAAAGGCCATTTGTACTGGATTAACAATTGGGTCACATTCATGGATACGATGCTTCAGATGAAGATCCTCACCATCGACACAAGAGGTCTTTTCGTTCCCACTAGGATCGAAAAACTCTCAATCGATTCCATCAAACACTACGCCATATTATCGGCCATTCCCGATGACGAAGTCAAAACAATCCCAGTGACCGTCTACAACGACGTGGATGTAATCAGGTAATTATTACATTATTATCTTATAATGTGTCTTTAAACATAGGTCAATAAACTAAGCAAATTAAGGGAACAGTGTTTCCATACGATACTAACATCACAAACTCACACATTAATGAAGATTTTTGTGATCATATGATCAATGCATGACAGCCATTAAAATATTTGAAGTTCAATTGAAGACACGTTGTATATTTATCAATATTGAGGCTGCATATTTAACTAAATTTTACTAGTGACTCTTCATTGGGGAAATATAACTTTTGATATTAAAAAGCGAGTTTGAATCTTTGGATGTGCGTGATCCCTAAATTTTAGGATGTTTCAATCATTTTCAATGTTTTAATTTTTTTAACGCCAACGGTCGATGGTCTGGCCACCTCTATTTACAAATATTAAAATGTATAAAATTCAGGTCTGGAGGTGTGGAAATCCGAGTATTGAATGCAACTCCTATTACAAGGCGTAACCCTCTCGGAATTCCAGTTTTGGAAAAATACGAGTTCGTTCCAAACTTCTCTCCATTCGAGATGAAGGTAAGATTTATAATCCATGTGAAACTTTATCAGTAAACTAATAATAAATATATTTCAGCTTGATGACCTTCTCCGCGTTGATGTGCAACTTGCACTTGAAAATCTTCAAGGAATTAAAGTCAAGACCGTTGAATTGATTGATTCTCATACTCCATCTGGATCCAATCCTATTTCATCAAATATTGCCACAATTCTGGGAGATGTTCCTCTTGTGCAAGCTGAGATTTTAGTGAACTCCTCAGAGAAATTAGAACTCGCTAGCAACATCGTCGTGGATGATAGAAAACTCACCGGAGAATCAAACACTTTGATATTCATCGGAAGTAGATTGTTGGAGCGTGAAGATGTAAGGATTATTTGATTTCAATCCAATAAATTAGATATTCACAACTATTTGTATATTTTAAGGCCATGAAAACAGCCATGGGTTGCTTGAAAGACAAAGGATTCATTATCAGCCGAGAACGGGTCAACGTGGATCTGGAGCAATGTTCAGATAATTTTGATATCCTCACAGCTTTCACATGCGGTCATGAAAAGCTTGTGATGTTGAGAAAGAGAGTTGGAGCCAAACCCGCCAAGTTCATCCACATCAAAGCTTCTGATGAAAAGTTCTTATGGGTGGAAGAAGTGAAGAGAGCCATCAAAGAATCAGACAAACTAGTGTTGGTGGCTTACAAAGAACCCATCAACGGTATTTTAGGCTTGGTGAACTGCTTGAGGAAAGAACCTGGTGGTGAAATTGTCAGCTGCATAATGGTCATGGATCCATCAGCACCCGAATTCAATCCTGACAATCCTCTCTATGAAGAACAGTTAGACAAAGACTTGGCCATCAACGTCTTCAAAGATGTATGATCCATTTCTCATTAAACACCTACACTGATTACTCATGATTATATCTTTTTAGGGACAATGGGGTACCTACAGACATTTATTACTCGAAGAGCTGCAGACAGTAGAATGCGAACACGCTTACTGTAATGTAACCACAAGAGGAGATCTTTCTAGCCTTAGGTGGATTGAAGGACCTCTTAGAGCTGGAATTTCATACAAAGACCGCAATTTAGTTCACGTAAGGCAGATAAAATTTAACCATTGGTATTCCATCCCCCAAATTAATAACCATCAATCATTAGGTCTACTATTCTGCTTTGAATTTCCGAGACATCATGACTGCAACAGGTCGTATTTCAGTTGAAACAGTTGCCCGAGGCAGATTGGCTCAAGAATGTGTGCAGGGACTTGAATTTTCTGGAAGAACTGAAAGGTATAAATAAAAAAAAATTATAACTACATAATCCAGTGACTAAATTTTTTCCATAAAAAAAATATGAGGCATGGCTTAACTGTACCCCATTTGCGACATAGCTAATATTTTATAGGTCATGTCTACAGCCCAGTAAAGTAGTGGTTTCCTAGGCGTCGATCGCCGTAAACGTACACCGTAAAGACGTTAATAGAGTTACTTTGCTCTTTTAGAGACCCTTAGTTACATTCCACAACTGGGACCTATACTTCTATACCTGAGAATATTTTAAGGGATGGTAAATTTTATTTATTATTAATTAAAATATTCTTATTTAGTTCAAGTCAAATTGTGGGGACGATTCACCTTCATTTTCTTATTGTATAACCTAATATGTCACAAATTGTCTCTGATTAGTAAACATCTCTTAATATCTCAGTGGATAAAGTGCGGGGCTACAAATACTATGGTCGTGGGTTCAAATCGTGCTCAAGTAAAAAAAAACTTGATCGATTATTGCAACTAGATCAATCGCCTTGATCCAGGTTTACTCTGATTTCCTGTATTTAAGGTAAATACTTGGGGGTGATCTGTGTAACTAGTAATAGTTATCATAAACCCACACTGCGCTACTGGCTAAAGACCCTGAGAGTAAAGAATCCTTATATAACACTACAAATATTTATTTTTTTCATCTAGTGGAAGTCGTGTAATGGGTATGGTGGCCAACAGTGCCATGTCCAATATGGTGCTTTGTGATGATTTCCTCAAGTGGCCAATACCCGATGATTGGACTTTGGAAGAAGGTGCCACAATTCCCATCTGTTACGGCACTGTATTCTACGCTATGGTAAAATACCACATATTTTCCACACAGGTTATCTTTTAACTAATCTGCTAATTCCCCAACAGTTCATGGTCGGCCACATGAAACCTGGTGAGTCAGTCCTCATTCATGCCGGTACTGGAGGAGTTGGCCAGGCCGCCATTTCTGTGTGTCTTTATTATGGCTGCAAAGTATTCACTACTGTGGGAACTCCAGAAAAGAGGGCTTTCATCAAACAGCTCTTCCCGCAACTTAAAGGTGAATAAAAACAACAATTCAACCCGCACCATAGATATAAACACATGATAATATGCATTGTGTACATACTAAAACGTCTACACTGATATACCGTCTAATTGACAAAATATCATTTAATATTAAATCTTGACAAGTCGACTAGACGCATAAACCACATCACTCATAAACCGTAAAACAGTTTTCCTTGGAGAAACTATTAATTATGCTGGTTTTATGTCACCCTTATTAAGATTGCTGAACAAGCTCTTCCCAAACACTATTATTATTCAAATAAAAAAAATATATATATTTTAGATTAATCGTACCAATATACAACATGTTTTTAATTGAACTATAAATATAACTGTCATAAACATAAGATATCGCATGAGTGGCTAAATGCATGGTTAGTTCTAGTGGTCAAAAACATGAGTTACCTGGCAAACATTATACTGTAAACATCTCTCTTCATATCTTCAGTTATATTTCACAGTAAAATGCATTGTTACTACATGTCATATGGACTCAAACATACACTCAAATACATCTAGGCTCAGTTTCTACCAAATACTACTTCTTTAACATGTTTAAAATATTATTGGGTTTCAATCGCCGAAGTACTGTTACAACCACTCTCAGTGGTCACTAGAAATGTGTTAAATGAGGGAAGCACACTTGTGCCTTTATCGAATAGGAGAGAAGAGTGCAACAATACACGGGATAAACAAAATTACTCGAATTATTTATATGCAATGCGATATCTAATCTTTATACCTAAACCATGTGTGTTTTTCAGATAACTGCATTGGCAACTCGAGAGACACTTCCTTTGAAGAACTTGTGATGAGGGAGACAAACGGCAAGGGTGTGGATATTGTGCTGAATTCTTTAGCCGAAGACAAACTTCAAGTATAAAAAGCGGCACATATATTTTTGATAAATTTTTTTATTTTTTATTATTTTCCTAGGCTTCAGTGAGGTGTCTTGGACACAAGGGTAGATTTTTGGAAATCGGCAAGTTTGATATTGTAAATAACACACAATTGGGCATGCATTTCTTGCTGAGAGAAGCATCATTCCACGGAATCATGATGGACTTCTTATTCGAAGCCGATTCCAGAGATAGAGAAGTGAGTGCATTTTTTATTTTCATAGGCAAAATTTAGTTTAATAATAATATGAATCGAAAAAGACTGTAAATGTAAGATGGCGTACCAAGTAGATGAGTGAAGGTGATTAACAGAGTTTAAACAACAGTGATGTAGAGCGAGACACACCTCTATAGAAAATTCAAATGAACTGACGTTTAGCCACATATATACAATTAGTGTTACCTCAGTCAGACTCATTTACTTGATCCGCCATCTTGATATTTAAATATCTAGTTATATGACCTGCAAATATATCGGTGGTATCGGTCAAACAGTATTGAAAAGCGATGTAAGCAATGCATTCCCAAGCATACATCTCCGTAAATACGATAGTAGAGTTACTTTGCTACACTTATGATCGGTTTTTTATTAGTTAATACCTCGTCTGAGCCGCGGGCGAGGCACTAATTAACAAAAAACAAAAAAACAATTCCAATACCGTCTTTACGGTGAACGTTTGGGGCGACGCACGCCTTTGAATACCAAGCTTTACACCTCTATATAGAATTTGTCAGACTCCTTATACTTGGTCCGCCATCTTGATATTTATCGATCCAGTTGTCTGGCTTTCTATATTGGCGGAACCCCATCGTATCGACCAATTAAAAAACTCTCCCGCCATAAAAACGCATGTGTATAATTTTGCAGTTTGTCGGAATTAATGTATTTTATGTTAATAATTTCAGCTTCTTCACAAATACGTGTTTGATGGTATCAAAAATGGTTCCGTCAAGCCTTTGTGCCGTGTTGTATTTGGAACTGACGAAGTAGAAAAATCCTTCAGATACATGGCTGCCGGTAAGCATATTGGAAAAGTACTAGTCAAAGTGCGAGATGAGGAGCCTAAATTGGTTAAGCCAACTGTTAAGAGAATGCAGGCCATCCCAAGGTATGTATTATTAAATTTGTCAAATATTAAAAAAGCTAATTTCAATTAATTTCAGGTACATGTGTTATCCTGAAGTGTCGTACGTAATCACCGGAGGACTGGGAGGCTTCGGTTTAGAATTGGCCGATTGGTTAATTTTGCAGGGAGCCAGGAAAATTGTACTCAATTCAAGGAGAGGCGTGACTAATGGATATCAAGGATCCAGACTTAGGTATTTGCAATTTTATATAAACTCTATGTATGGAGGTATTTATTTAAAAAAATATTTCAGAACATGGAAGACGTATGGTGTTGAACTTATAATTTCAAAGGATGACACAACAACCCTCGCTGGAACAACGGCTTTACTCAAAACTGCTAATAAATTAGGCCCAGTTCGTGCTATTTTCAACCTGGCTGTTGTACTTAAAGATGCACTGTTTGAAAATCAAACATCTGAATCATTCGTAGAGTCGTTTGCCCCCAAATCAAAGGCTACTTATTACTTAGATTTGGAATCTAGGAAGCTTTGCCCACAACTCAAGTAAGAATATTTAATAATCTTCATGTGTAAAGTATTGAATGCTTATTTCTGTTTGTAGAGAGTTTGTCATCTTCTCGAGTGTATCTTGCGGTAGAGGAAATGCCGGTCAATCAAATTACGGTTTATCAAACTCTGTTATGGAGAGGATTTGCGAAGAGAGAAGGAAAGCTGGTTATCCAGCACTCGCCGTACAATGGGGAGCTATCGGAGAAGTATGGTTCATTATTAATTATTTTTTTAAAAAAAACTTACCTTTGTTATATTTTAAGGTCGGAATCGTGGCTGACATGCAAGAAGAGCAGTTCGAGTTGGAAATCGGCGGTACACTTCAGCAGAGAATCGGAAGTTGTCTGAAGGTTTTGGATCAATTCTTGAAACAATCTTACCCAGTTGTCGGATCAATGGTGGTTGCAGAAAAACGATTGGGAGGTTCGGGTGATGGAAATATTGTAGGAACAGTCGCAGGAATTATGGGTAAGTATACAAAAAAAAAAAAACACTACAGAGATTATTTTATATTCATGAAAATATTTTCATCAGGCTTGAAATATTTGAAGACAGTATCGCAGCAGGTGACTTTAGCCGAATTGGGTATGGACTCCATGATGGCTGTGGAGATCAAACAGACCCTCGAAAGAGACTTTGAAATATTCCTCACAGCCCAGGACATCAGGACACTCACCTTCGCCACGTAATATTTAAACACACACAATATAAAACTTGAATTATAAATTTAATATATTTTATAGACTTGTTGAGTTGACTGCCCAGAGAGAGGCAAAGGCGAGCACATCAGCAACAAATAAAACAGGCGATGGTTTGGCTGGTTTCCGCATCCTTTTGAGAAATGTCGGCGATGAACTCACTGCTTCTGAACCGATCGTAAACATGGCTACGATGACTGGCGATGGCAAGGAGGTATAAAATAATCAATCACTTATTAATCACATGGCTTCAAATAAAACTTCCAACACTCTTCAGAGCGATGATGCAATCTGCGAAACTGAACCTGTAATCTTCATGGTGCCGGGTATTGAAGGAATGGCCAGTGTACTGGAAGCATTAAGCAAGAGGTTGAAGTGTAAGGTTACAGTTCTTCAACTGGGATATGATCAATCATCTGAATCTATTGAAGAAATTGCACAAAGATTACTATTGGTTAGTATGAAAGACACCATAAAATTATATATATTTTACTCATCTTAATTTATATTTTCAGTCGATCAGGTCTCGATTGGCACCGAGAGCTAACTTCATTCTGCTTGGATATTCATTCGGTACTGTTGTGACTCTAGAAATTGCCAAAGTCCTGGAAGCTGAAGGTACAAAACATTTACAAATAATTAAGGAGATGTAATTACTAATATATTTTTTAAATATTAACAGGTCATTCCGGACGCATCTTCTGTCTCGACGGTGCTCCAGATTTCCTTTATGCGATGATCAAGAACAACATGGACACAAATGACAAATTACTCCAAGACATCCTCCTGGGACATATCCTCGATATCCTTGCACCGAAACAGAAGATGAACCTGTTGCCAGAGTTGGCGGAGTGTGAAAACTGGGACAGTAAAGTGGAAGTATTCCTGAAGCACGTCCCTGAAACTGTCAAGCACTCGAAACAATATCAAAGGGCTTTAGCTACAGTTGTGTACGGAAGATTACAAGCAATTCTGAGGTACGACAGCTCCAACTTCAAGAAACTTAAATCTGCAATCACTCTCTTGAGGCCAAAGGATCTGCCTAATGGCATTGTGATGGATGAAGACTACGAACTACACAAATTCGCTGAGCTCCCCATCAAAGTGAACATGCTCGAGGGTAACCATGCCACCATCGTGGACAACAAAGACTGTGCGAACATTATCAACAGGGCGATACAAGATCTAACCAAGGAAGCGGCCGCTAAGGCCACTGGAGAAATTTTGAATACTTTTGAATCTGCCGTTTCAGCATAATTTATAAATCATTTCACAAACATTAAAAACATCACCTAACATTTCAAATCAATCGAATGAACTTTTTGTATCTTATTGAATGAATTAAAATAATAATATGTAATACAAAATTTGTTTTCTTATGAAGACTTAATGAATTAATAAATGCAAAGGCTGCAGAATGAGTTTAAAAGAGAACAGCAGCGGTAAAAACAAATTGCCAAAAAAAATACACCAAAAAGAGGATAAAAACAGGACAGAAAAACATAATATACAGATGAATAAAAAATTCGAAAAATTAAAAGGATCGCAAGTACCGGGTGATAGGAATGAATATAGGAAGCTTATTGGAATTTATCAAGGTGCACTGCAATAATTTGCAAATCAATAAAGAACATTACAGATCTCATTCATAATATATTTTTAAATAGTTTGTATAATATACTTATATAAAGTGTGTGTAACTAAAGAAAATGATAAATAAAATACATTATCTTGAAATTAGACAATTTTGACTATATGTATAAGATTATGATATCCACTTACTACACTTCCAACAAATGCTAAATACTTTTCCTACATATGCAAACATCTCATCGCATTATAACAACAGTAACATTCAAGTGAATTTATAAAAAGAGTATTAACTTATGTATTGTAAATATTGGAATGATAAAAATTTTTCAAACGATTTCTATTAAATGAAAAATACTTCTTATACGCTTCGAAGAGAAAAATAAATCAGTCGCGATTCCATAGTTGATAAGCGAAATAATAATTCATTTTAGACCATATCTCTTCAGGCAGACTTGAGGATACCTTCATAAGCCTGATATACTAATGAAGCCACTTCTACGCTTCTTGATTTTAAGCTTAAAGTGGCTTCGGGATTGCCCGGTTGTAGTTTAAGCTCCAACAGCACCCAAATATTGTTTGTTAGTTTCAACGACTGATAGAGCATGTCCTGACCTTCAACATTTCTCTTGGCTATTGTGAAAATGTTAAATGTCGTCATTTTGGCTGTGATTGCATCAGCAGTGGCGTGAACACCGTGAAGATTGTACTGAACTTCGTTGGCGGCTGGAATATCTTTCCATGTTGTCAAGAAGACTCGTTTGTCGAGGTGACCATCTTCGGTGAAATAGACTTGAGGATGCACCAAGCATGCAAAGTAAAACACATCCACATTGTTCTTAATAGCGACCTTAAATCAATCATAAATTAATATTTGAGAAAACTTATTATAAATACACATAATCAGAATAGCATACTTGTAAATTATTCAATGGCTCCATTCTTTGGACAGGTCCAGTTATTGCCAGAGGCAAAGTCGTTTCAATAGTTTGAGATGGCTGCAGATTTCCAACAGTCAAGCCACTGACAGGAACCAAACCAAAACTGTGAATAAAATAAGATTAATTAGACATGTATTTATAAAGTTTTAACTATCAATTAGAATCTTACCTGTTCTTATTGAGCTGCACAGCAAAATCTGACATAGCTTGCATAGCTTTATTGGTAAGAGTGAGTTCCATTCTGGGTTGTCCATTCCTTCGACAGAAACTACCCCATATTTCAAGGCCTTTACCTTTATCGGCAGGTAACCAGAGTTGTCTGGGTGGGGCAGGGGCTCCTCCGGATGCTCCACCTCCAAAGATATCCCCCAAAAGACCTGCTGCACCAGGAGCACTAGTATTAGCAGGTGTTGTCTCTGGTACACCTCCCAACTGAAAACATTTCCCTTGTATTAAAAAAAATTGATCTAACATTTTATCAATTGTTTGAAAGTATAACACACCAATATATCAAGTCCACCTCCTAATAAATCAACCGCAGATGATACAGGAGCAGATGATGCAGCGGCACTGGGGGCCCTCCAATATCCATTGAAAGTAGATCCCCAATTAATGATTCCTAAAATTGCAATTTATTATAATGATGACTGAAAAAGACTGGTGAATATAAATGTCCGAATATACCTGGTTAGGAATGACTGTGGCAGTGGCTCCAGAAACCACATGATCATCACCAGATCCTTGCCTGGTTGGCAGAGATTTCCTTACTCCAGCCCCACGACCTTCAACAAAAGCGGTTGGTGGTTTATGATAGACTGAAGCCAAAGAGCTGATGTGGCAAATCAACTCATCGAGCAATGTTGGCTCAAGAAGATCAGTTTCTTCAGAAATCAACGGCTTGTCAGCTAAGACCACTTCCTTGGCTGCAGCTGGATCCGTAGACAGTAAACGCCAATAAATGAAGCCTCGATCTCTGCATAGTGAATATCAAATTAATAAGCATAATTTAATTGAATTTTAAATTATTCTAAATACCTTAGATCTGGATTATCGGAATCTTGAGTTGCCAAACTAAGAACATGTTGCACAAGTTCTTGTGTATCAGCCGGTCTTTTCAAGAACAACTTAACAACAGCTGTCAAAAGTTGAAGTTGAACCTGTTCATCAAAAAATAGATTAATATAATGAATTAATTTATATCATAAATACTAATATACCTGAGCATTTTCATCTTGGAAGCCTTCCAAAAATGAGTCTAATAGTTCATCAGCATTATCAATACGCTCAGCGTACTCGCCAATAATCCAAACCATGGAAGCCCTTGCTTCCGGTTCGTCAAGTGTATCGAGATTTTCACAAAGAGTACTAATAATGCTCTCGTATTTATTGGGATACTTTCTGAATATATCTTTGATGACAACAATAGCTTCTTGAACAACATAGTTCACCTTGGTTTGGATGAGATCGAGAAGCGTAGACACACAACGATCGGCAGAAGGTTCAACCTAAATATCGACTTGTTATTGATAAATATTCACTTGTTTATAATACACACATATACCTTAATGGCACATCGACCGATGGCTCTTACAGCCTTCCTCACAAAATCAACATCTACTTCAGTGGCATATTCCTTCAACTCTCCTAACACTTGAGCAATATTAGCTTGAGCAGCGAGTCTGATCATGATGTCCAGTTTCTCGAGTTTCACATAGATAGGATCGTTATATTTCACGAAGAATACCTTCATCTCGTGCTTTAATATATCCGGTCTCTTCTGGACAATCAAGTTGATGTTTCTTAGAGCGACATATTGTACTTCAGGTTCGGCACTCAACAATGTGACCAACGGTGGTGCAAGCTTCTTAGATAGATTTGCACAAAAGTCTGCATCTCCAGCCAAGATTTCCATCAATTTCATGAGAACCTATTCAAAATATATTCATTAATTAATAACATACTTCAATACTAATCATTATTTAGGTATATTAACCTTGACTGCTGACAACACCACAGCAGCATTAGCATGAGCCAATCTCGGTGTAATTCTTTCACAGATGCTCTGAGCTTCACGAGCATCACTCGGAGAATAGTTACTCAAGGAGTCTAAAATAAACACTTGTCCCCATTCTGTGCATTCATTCAGGGCTGTCAGAAGCTTGTTGATTGTCGGTGCGTTCATCTCTGCAGAGAAAATCAATACAATAATTGTTTTATTTAATTAAATTTGGGTTTATATGTAATGTATATTCAAATAGCCAATTAGAAATCATTTTCATACCAACAAGAGGCTGTCCGCTGACACTAGCTTCATTAATTTCTGAAAGGGCAGCAACCGCATTTGCTACAACCATAGGATTTGAATCACTCAATAGATCTTTCAACTGATCCAAAAATCCCTAAAGTAAAAAAAAAATATTAAATGAATATTCATATAATGTGTATGAATATAAAAATAATTATTATTTTACCTGGTCTTCGACCATGCTGGAAGAAATGTCATACAACTTAGCCACACACACGGCAGCGGTCTTCCTCACATAAGGATCCTCGTCTTTCAGACATTTTCTCAGAGGCTCGCACAAGTATTCAGTAATCTTATCGACTCTGATGCATCCCATGGTACGAACGGCGAGTGCTCTTATCAAAGGATTTGGATCTTCACAGTCCTAAAAATCAACAAACCGATATTTATTATTTGATGAATTTTTATATAAAAATGATTTCAAGCATTCTAAGTGTGAATCATGGAATATTTGTTTAAAGTGAGCATGATTTTTTTTAAAATGTCGAGTTCATGCAATGTAGCACAACAATTTTGAACTCTTTCTTCACCGAACTATGCAACAATTGTAAGATTTCTCTAAATGTTTCAAGGAGAAAATACCTCTTTTCAAATTACTGTAAAGCTGTAATAATACTAGCTCATTGGCAAACTCATTTAAATTTGGCTATATTCAAATATGAAGCTTCATATACAGTAAAAGATCCATATTTGTGTAAAATATTAATTACAAAATGTATGAGAAAAAAAATTTGATGAAGATTGATAAATTCTAAAGTTGACACCATACAAGAGAAAATTGGTATTATAAATAATATTTTTAAGAAATACATAAACATCATTAAGATTATTTAAAGTTATTAAACAAGTTTTTTTCTACCGTGAAAAAAAATTTTTTTTGCCCCACGAATATGGAACTTAAACTGTATAATAATTACAGACGATGCCGTTTTGTGACCTATTATGCTGTGAAGGTGTCGGCATGATATTTATATGTATTTTAAAAAAAAAATATTATTTATGTTATGATGATAAAAGTACATTTTCGGCATACTTATATAAATATGAAGTGATTTCAAATAACTTGCTCAAAAACATATAAAATTTCAATATTACTACAGTTCTCATAAGAGTTATTTGCATAAAAAAGCAATTTCAATTATTTAATAAAAATTACCATGCTAATTAATGTTTCAGCAATGAATACTCAAAATATGGCAAGTTTTTTTTATTCTCAACTCAAAAAAATCTTAATATTCATAGCCGAAACATATTGTTTTATATAAATCACAATTCTCACATGCCAATAAAAAAAGACTAAATTCAATCGTAGAGTGCACAACGAAGATGGGATTGACAAAACAGTTCAGCCAAAATACCAACAGATTAGTGACGAACATTTCGAGCTATTTTCGTTAAAAAAAACAAGGAGAAAAAGGATTTCCACCCCAGAATGTGCAACAAGGAAACATTAAACATTTGTTCTTATTTTTGTCAAAATGCGAATGAACCAAAACTGAGCTCCCATCATCGATGTGCTTGCGGATGCAGAATCTTTCTATATTATGTTTACCTTGACAAGCTGGGAGGTTGGTAAATCCTTTGCGACCATGTTTAATAAAAATAAAAAATATGAGAACACAAATATGACATTGCGAATATATCGCAAAAATCATTTTTTTTTAGAATTTGTGATAGGGTTTTCGATGATGATGGTAATGACCTCTTCATTTTGCATTTCCACATATTTTGATAAATGTCAGTAAACATAATTAGAAACGTGCATTTCTTTGTTTTCAAATTAAATATGTGTGAATGACTAATGGACACGAGTGAAATTTTTATTGAAAGCGAATAAACATTCATTATGATTGTTATTATGAAAAGAGTAGCTGAAACAGTGGTAAATTTTTATGGCTGTGGAAAAGCACTCATGCAGGAGAATTTGCTGTAAGTACTTGAAATAATACAAAACTTGATTGTCTCGAATAGAAAATACAATATTGATAACATTAACAATTTTATGTAAAAGATGAATTAATTATTGTTAATGAATTCCAGATTATTTGAGCAAAGTAAAAAATAATCAATAACAAATTGGACAAAATATTAACAATCAAATTTTTATTCATAAATTTACCATTGTTTTCATAAAATAAATCCACAATCGTAATCAGATCCTCTTTGAGGTTTAAAAATGAAATAAATTTAAACAAAGTGATAAGGGCTTCCACAACACAAACGATTATGATAAAATGGTGCAATATATTTTTTATAAGTGTTTTAATATACACAAACACACATCGGGCATACAATATGATTATTTAATGAAAATTAAACATTTGAACATTATAAATATTGAAATTGCAAAAATTGAGTTACAATATAATAAGAATAATGGCAAAATGTTTATTTAGAATGTGCATCTTAATCGATAATGGTGTTGGAATAGTAATAAAAGTATGAAGTGTGATAGAATGAGAGGAATATCAGTATTGAGTGTATGGGTATAGTATACGGGTATACCTTGACGAAGGTGTTGACTGCCATGATGGCCATGTCGGGCTGTGACTTGGCATAGTTCATGAGGTACAGGTACACCAGCTTCTTCAGCTCCAGGTTGTCTGTCTGCATACAGTTTACCACATCAGGGAACAGCGCTGACACGTCCTTGCCGACAGTCATGGACGCGATCACCTGCAACACAATACAGAACAACATTATAATCACAATCACAACTAATAATACTGAACCACACACCTTCTTGACAGCTTCCTTCTTCTTCTCCTTCTTGTCATTGTTCAGTTCAGACTTCAGCTCGAAGATTTCTCCCTTCTTGGTGGTCGTGAAGTACTTGGAGTCGGTCATCTTGGCGCGCCTCTCTTGTGCTTGTAGTTCCAGTTATAGTAATAGTTACTGATTACTGATTACTGATTACTGATTACTGATTACTGATTACTGATTACTGATTACTGATTACTGATTACTGATTACTGATTACTGATTCCTGAAGCTGGTACTGCAAAGTGATAAACCTTAAAGTAATCGATCGTCAGTGCAGTCCTTGCCAGCGCTTACTAGGCGGCTGCTGCTGTCACTGCACTTTATGGCTGATCAATGCAGAACACTCACATTTAAAACAATTTATTGCGAATAGTTTTCTCCTTATAAGATCTCCAAAAATAATATAATATTTTTAATTTATCTTCATTTACCACAAAACCCAAATGACGTACAATGATATAAATAAATATATTATAGCGGCAACACTGATCTCTCGTAGAGGTTTACGTAAATGGTGAAGGTCAGTGAAGGAGCCGCGTGACGAGGAGGAAGAACTGTCGACAGTCAGTGTGTCCAGTCTTTACAGTGATTCTCCAGTGAACCATGTTCTCCCGTGTAGCCCGTGTGGCCCGTGCCCCAGTCAAACAATTCTCCACATCTTCACAGGTAATCATTTTACATTAACATTTTATTCACAACTGTCATACTTCCACGTCTCATTGAATAACCGGTCAAATTTTCCAATTTATAAAAACACAATTTTTTAGTTACTTATAATTTTTTTTTGTTTAATTTTTAAAATAAATTAATAATTTTTCTCTACTAGATTGAGAAAAATTCATATTTAAAACATAATTACAACGATTTAAAAAGATTTAGAGATTATTATCTTAATACATATGCATTTGCTCTTTTTGATTACATAATACTTATCTTCTTATGATACATTAAAATTTTTGAGATAATGTTCAATTCAATTTAATATTAACGTAATAATTTTCCAACCTTCTTCTCCCAAGATTCTCTTCCGCCTGCTGATATTAATCATATAATTAATGACTAAACAAACTGTTTTATTTAATATATTTGCAGAACAACCGTAAGGTGACCGTTTTGGGAGCCGGCGGTGGCATCGGTCAACCCCTGTCTCTGTTGTTGAAGTTAAGTCCTTCAGTCACAGAGTTAAACTTGTACGATATTGTACCTTACACACCTGGAGTTGCCGCTGATATCTCCCACATCGACACTCCTGCCGTCGTCAAGAGCTTCACCGGACCCGACCAACTCGTCGATTCACTCAAAAGTAATAAAATCAAAGATGATATTTATTGTACGATTGATTAATTTTTTCTATTTTAGATGTTGATGTTGTCATCATTCCTGCCGGAGTCCCCCGCAAACCTGGCATGACCCGTGATGATCTCTTCAACACCAACGCTTCAATTGTCAGAGATTTGACTAAGGCGTGCGCCATCGCTTGCCCCAAAGCACTCATTGGCATCATTTCAAACCCAGTCAACTCCACCGTCCCGATCGCCGCTGAAGTCCTCAAGAAGGTAAGAATTTTCATGTCTATAATACATGTACAATATGATTTTTAATTATTTCTCATACAGGCTGGAGTCTTCGATCCCAACCGCCTCTTCGGTGTATCTACTCTGGACGTCGTGAGGTCTAATGCTTTCATCGGTGCTGCCAAGGGTGTCGATCCTCGCAAGGTTACCATCCCCGTCATCGGAGGTCACTCTGGAGTCACAATCATCCCACTTCTCAGCCAATGCAATCCATCAGTTTCCGAATTCGACTCGGCTAAAATCGACGCTTTGACCAAGAGAATTCAAGATGCCGGAACTGAAGTCGTCAAGGCCAAGGCCGGAGCCGGATCAGCCACCCTCTCAATGGCCCACGCCGGAGCTAAATTCGCATTCAGCCTGATCCGGGCCATCAACGGAGAGTCCAATGTTGTTGAATGCGCTTACGTCAAGTCCGATGTGACCGAAGCCACATACTTCGCCACTCCCCTCCTCATCGGTAAAAACGGAATCGAAAAGAATCTCGGTCTCGGTAAACTCAACGATTATGAAAGCGGACTCTTGAAAGAGGCACTTCCCGAATTGAAGAAAAACATCAAGAAGGGAGAAGAATTCGTTGCCAAGAACCCTTAAACAAATCGCCCACACTTCAAAACACCCCAGTCAGTAATCACAAGTTACCATCTCGACAAAATGTCATATTACTTGAGCATTTGTTATAAATAAAATCTGTAATTCAATATTTAGTAAAATCTTCTGGAGTGTAGTGTGTTCTCTTATTAGGCGCATACGTAATTAGGACAAACACCAGTTTTACTTATTTATATTCTTTCTTCCATTTGCCAAAAAATAAAAAAAATGGATAACGCCATTCACATAGCACATTATTTATGGCCGGATTGTCTAATGTTGTACGATATAGATTTTATTTATTTGTTATATTGAATTATTAAAAACACAAAAATTATATTTTGGTTTTCATTTGTATAAAATATCCATTTTAGTTTAAACCATCATATTGGAAAAATCATGACCAGATTGGATACCACCGATATATTAGCAGGCCATACAACTGAATGTATAAATATCAAGATGGCAGACCAAGCAGATGAGTTTGAGGCATCGATCCAGATTTAATCTTTGTATAGGAATGGTCAAATTTTAGACATTAACTAATCTACTGCAAACAGCTCTGATTTGTTCTCTCATGTGAATGCTCTGAACATAGTTGAAAATCTTTTGTTTGATAAATTTTAAAGGAAATATATATTCACAATAATATCATGTTCTACATGGAAAAGACAAATTTATTTTCATATAAAAAAAGAATAATTTACAATAAAATGTTGGGTAGTAAAAATAATTTTCACACATTGAAATAGACATTTACATAATATATGTTTAAGTAAGATTACTGATACTTTTACAATATAAAACATTAGTTTATTCACAATACTACATTTATTATAATCTAGATATTGGAGATTATCACTCAACAACAAACACAATAATGGCAAATAAACAATATAAGCAAGAAAATCGGTCTCGGAAGACTTAGCGGTAGGAACAAATAAAAATATTAACCAGCTACACACTATTTTAATATCATTGAGAGGTGGTATTCTTTATATTATATATTTACACTATTGTACATATAATATTCAAATGATAGTTTATTATTAAGAAAATAATCTATTACAAAATATTTACATTTTGATTAAATAAAGCATATAAAAATCCACTGACTTACACTCATCTATATACATAAATATAATTTAGCGCGATAACTTATTGTCTTCTATTTATATATTACTCGATTTTGATATAAAATGAATTTTGATTAGATAAATGTAGGTTCATCAGTCAATTCTTACAAGCGAATTTTTCCAAACAGTCCGAATTGGGAATGTGTGAAGATTTAAAAATATGGTCGATGGCACATTAAGTATAAACTAGTGCTCAATGCATAATAAATGAATATAAACTATTCACAACCAAACAAACTCAAAATATCCCCGCGGGAATGATAATGCAATGTTCGATATCAACAATTGAAGATACTCATTCACTCGAGGAAGAGCAGCTTCAATTGCTATCTTCGTATTATAATATGGAAGCATCTCCAGGCTTTATGGTCACCAAGTATTCCTCGACGTCCACTTTCTGTTGCATTATCGATGAGAGAACAAACTCCGTAGTGCAGACGATCTTCAGCTTTTTATCCGTTTGCAGCATGTAAAATATTAAATGCAGATCGTTTGGAACGGTCAGCACCAAATAGCTCATCGGATTATGGCCGTGCATTTCTTGTATGGAGACGAGTGATTTCCTGTTCCTTTCGACTCTGCCGCCGCACATCTCGATCATTTTAGTGAGAATACTTCGACTGGGCTGAACCCCTGGAGTCATATAGAAGGTTATTCCATTGAAAAGTCTACTCCGTTCGTCGCCCATCGATAGAACTTTGGAGATGTCACATTTGTATGTTTTCTCAAACTCTTCATCGCGCATATTGAATTCATTCTCGTCGACAAACTTGGACTGTTTCTGGCACTCTTTCACCCATTCTATAGTAAGGATATGCTTCACTCTGATCAAAGCCATTACTAATTTGGGAGTACGGACAAGACGACCCATAACGAGATGTGTAGCTTCCGATATATCAGTCGCTATGAAACCACCGAGCATCCTAAAAAAATAAATTAATATTCACACATCAATCTAAAACAACCATCCTTATTAGTATTAAACATCATCAAAATAGTACATAGCATATACCGGGAAAACATTTTTTTCTAAAGGAACCAAACCCATAATTAACTGATCCAACACCACAGATATTAGAAGGACAAAGCATTTTTCTCACTTAGACTCTTCTGCTTATCTTAATATTTATACATCAAGTTGTCTGGCATTCTTATCATCGGTAACAACTGATCTCATTAGGATTTAAAAAAAATACATACTTGATGAGCGTTTCATATTGTGTAGGATCTTTAATCGAGGAGAACACCACCCTCGGAGCTGATGATGGTTCAATATTTCGATCTGGAGTTATATTTGTCAACGGAAGTAGTTGGTGGCTGTTGTCTTCTAGCTTGGGTTTTTTTGCCTTTGGAGTTGTTGAAGTAGGCAAAGCTCCTCTTTTTACTCGCTCGTGTGATTCTTGAGTAATATTGATAGGCATCTTCCAGGCGTCTAAAGAAAAAAAACAATACAACAAAAGAATAAAATGAATAATGTTCATATTAAATATTACTCACTCATTAAATGCGGAACTAAAGCATAATCCATTCGGAATGGATTTGCCACGTTGTACTGCTGATACTTGGTGTGTTCAATCTGAAGTAGAATAAACATTATTATAACATTTCAAATGTATAATTGCAGCAGTTAAAAATGCAAACCTGTGTTAGAGCACTCATGTTGCCAAGAAGAAGATCTGTTAACCATTGTACTGACACCGTGGGTATACCCCATTCTCTCGCTTTTGAAAATTTAGTACCTTCAGGCTTTTTACATATTACTACCGTATTGTCGCGTGATAAATACGGTGTGTACTAAAATAAAGAGATAATTTAATCGTGATTATTAGACAAGACTCTACTTTATAATGTTTTACCTTAGCGCCGGTGTGTTGAAGCATAAATCGTACTCTGTCTCTCTCTTCGCCAGTAAAACCAGTTAACGCAGCTCGGTGACGCTGTGCAGGTTTTTCATGAGTCGCATACATCAATGGCAGGTGAAGAGCCTGCCAAGGAGGAGCTACTTGTCTTCTAGTCATTGTATCCGATAACCAATATGCTGTGACACACCTTTTAGCATCTCGTAAAGCCTTCAAAAAATTAGATATTATACAATCATCAAATTTAAAATAAAATCTTAACAGTTAAATATACACCTGCATGACTACTCCATGCTTTTGGGTCTGGGAAAGAACATGGGTGACTCTGGCACAATAGCCAAGTTCCACCTCTCCTCCGTGTCTACCCACAATATCTGCCCACTTTTTACTGTTATTGTATTCGACCACATGAAAAATGCAACCAAGCAAAAATAGATCAGGCGGAAGCTTGAGATTGGGATTGTGGCCATAAAATTGAGCACGAGGAGGAGCAACTGGCGGAGGTGGAGCAGGAACTGGTGGTCGAGCTACTGTTTGACAGCCATATGGTAATGCCTAAAAGAAATATCGAAATAAAATTTTATATATGATAAGAAAATCATTATAATTAGTTATAATCAAACCTGGTGCGGAGACACAGGCATTTGATGATGCATCGTAGGTCCCGGTCTCCTTTGTTGTAGAGATTGCACAATTTCTGCCGGAACCCTTGGAGGTGCATTATGTGCTGCAGTCATTAGTCTATAATTTATAAAATAAGGTTAGAAAACTAATTTAAAATTTATATTTGTATACGTACCTTAACGTTCCAGCTGCTGAAGGTTCAGCGACTTCAGGAGGTAAGTTTGTGGGTTGTGTTCCTTGTAATCGTATGCTAAGCATATTAGCCAAGGCTGTCTTTGTCCTGGAATTGACTACAACGCCAGGAGGTGCAGCACCCCCAACAACCACAGTACCGACTATAATATTAAATCAAAATAAAAATTTTTATAAACAATAATAGAAGATGATGTATACCTTGATCGGGTGGAGCGCCTTGAGCAACCACGGCATCTGGAGGAGGCGGCACAGCTTCTGGCAATGGTCTCCCAACAACAGCGGCTACTGGACTTGGAACCTACAAAAACAGATATAAAGTTAGAAAAATAATAATCATTGGTAATTAATTTTCATACCTGAGCTTGTGCCTGTTTTTGAACATGTTCTCTCTGCGCTTGTAATCTCTGCAGCTGTTGGTATTGCTGTTGGCGTTGCATCTGCAGTTGTTGATATTGCTGTCTTTGTTGTTGTTGCTGTTGTAACTGAGGCGATTGTGGCTGAAGTTGAGGCGATTGTTGTTGTGGCGGAGGCTGTTGAGCAGCAACTACTTGTTGTGGACCAGCTACAACTTGTTGAGGAGGAGGAACTTCACCATTTGGTGCCACCATACGTGTGCCTCCACCAGGTTGCTGAAGCCATTGTACCTATAACCATTAAAAGTTTAAAAATAATAAACAGAATGTCTTGTAGTGGTCTTGTAAATTCAGTTACGTCGTGATTAGATTCACTACTTGGTCGGCCAAGAACAATAAAGATCCAACTCTCGGATTGGTGGCCCTTCATGCTAAACAAAGACAAAGTACACTATGCAGTCGTAAATATGCACAAAGTAAATTCGGTAACGAGACGGTAAGACAAAGTTATTCGAGACCAGCAAATATTCAATCAGAGACTGGGTTCAACCCCACTATTTCAGGTGGTTTAACTATGAGGGCAGCTCCCATATACAAGACTCGAGTAGACTCTCGACAAGACCAGGAAATGACCACTGCAATCCTCGGCCGGCGACACTAATAAACCCGATATCAATCGGCCGTTGATTCATCGCCATCATAATCCGTAGTTTGAACAACCAACAATCCCAGAGTCTTATTCATAAATGAACTTACCTGTGGTCTTGGAGCATGTCCTCTAACAAATGTGACAGCTTGTGCAGCAGCTCGTTGAACTGAAAGTTGTCTTCTCTTTTGCAACTGAGCCACAAACAATGCTCTTTGTTTGGGATCCATTTGTTGCAATTGCGCATGAGTTTGAGCATCCAAATGAATTAATTGCCGACCACCTGTTCCAGCACCCCATGATACCTGTAATATGAACATTTGTAAAATAATAATCGCTGTTGAGTGAAATAACGTGTCAATATTTCACATTGTATGTAAATTAGGTTAAATGTACAACAAAAGCATTAACATTTTCATGAAAAATATATTATTTAAAAAAAATATATGGTAACAAACCCTTGGACCCGCTTGTCCTGGCTGTGCTGTAATTATTTGATGTTGTCTTTGCGGAACGAATTGCTGTTGCTGCCACATAATCTGTTGTCCACCCTGTTGGGTCATTACTTGTTGTGTGCCCGGATTAGCACCCTGTGGTAATTGATTTCCTTGAGCAATTATTTGCTGTCCACCCTGGGTTAGGATTTGTTGATTTCCTTGAGCAACTATTTGCTGGCCGCCTTGGGTTAAAATCTGTTGACCACCCTGAGTCAAAATCTGTTGACCTCCTTGTGTTAAAATCTGAGGCCCACCTGTAGAGAAAGCATGCATTCAATGAGTATAATACAACAAAGGTATGTAAATACAGTACAAACCTTGAGTAATGATTTGCTGTCCCTGAGATATAATATGCTGTTGTTGCGGCTGTTGCTGACCTTGGGATATTATTTGAGTACCTCCCGATTGTTGAATGGTTTGTTGAATCATGTGTTGATTAGTCTGCATCATAATTTGCTGACCGGCATTATTAACCATCTGAGCTTGTCCTTGCATTATTTGTTGCTGCACTCCAGGCTGTAATTGCTTTTGTACTAATACCTGTTGTTGACCAGGTTGCATTTGTTGTACATTCCCCTGTTGTATGATTTGTTGGCCGGCTACCATATTGCTCTGCTGCTGTGGACTGTTCATAATGTTTGGATTTTGTACTATCTGTTGTTGTAATATCATTTGATTTTGTTGCAACTGTCCCCTTTGCTGCAGCATTGTATTTCGAATCACCTGTTGATTGGGGATAAGATTCTGTTGCGAATTTTGCACGAGAATATTTTGTGGTTGCTGTCTCCAATTTTGCTGCTGCATAACATTTCCCTGTTGTATATTTTGTTGACTGGTAAGTATCTGTTGATTCAACGAATGAAGTTGGTTTTGTTGCTGTTGGCTCATAGTAATGCCTTGACCAGTAGTTTGATTTTGCTGTTGATTAATATTTTGAATATTTTGCTGTTGATTGATATTTTGTTGTTGATTAATATTTTGAATATTTTGCTGTTGATTAATATTTTGAATATTCTGCTGTTGATTTATGTTTTGAATATTCTGCTGTTGCACATTCATGACCATCTGATTAGGTTGCTGATTTATGTTGATCGGTTGCCCAGTATTTTGTTGAATTTGTTGAATAAGGTTATGATTGGGTTGCTGCTGCTGCTGAGAGACTTGAACTTGTCCAGTAATTCCTTGTTGCTGAAGATTTCCAATTGGTTGTTTTTGATTCATAACAAGTTGAGTTTGTTGATTAACAGAGGGTACCCCTGATTGTTGTTGATGTATTCCCGAATGATTTTGATTAACCACTTGATTTTGTTGCATAACTATATTCTGATTAATTACTTGTCCTTGAGAAGAATTTGTAATTATATGGTTTGTCAGTATTTGTTGCTGTCCTTGAGATACTGTAATATTCTTTGTCACTATGTTTTGTTGGTTCTGCATTTGCATTTGCATCCTAAGCTGATGTTGTTGTAACAATCTTTGTTGTTGTATTTGTATTGCGGACAAACCTTGTCCAATTTGTTGCACATTAGTAACTGATGTAGGAGTATTCACAACATTTTGTCCTTGGATTATCTGACCTTGAATTATTTGGCCTTGGCTAGTAGTATTTTGTATCATCTGAACTTGATTAGTAGCATTTTGAATCAACTGAACTTGGCTGGTAGGATTTTGTATCATCTGACCTTGGCTGGTAGGATTTTGTATCATTTGACCTTGACTAGTAGAATTTTGTATCATCTGACTTTGTGTAGTTTGATTTTGAGGCACTAGTCCTTGAGATATGTGTATTGGAAGCTGCTGATTTTGAGATACCTGTTGTAATTGTTGTTGTTGTTGTTGTTGCTGCTGCTGCTGCTGCTGCTGCTGCTGTTGTTGTTGCTGCTGTAGCTGTTGCTGCTGCTGCTGTTGTTGTTGCTGTTGCTGCTGCAATTGTTGCTGTAACTGTTGTTGTTGTAGATGTTGTTGTTGTAGCTGCTGCTGTTGTAACTGCTGTTTCAACTGCTGTTGTAACTGTTGTTGTTGTACAAATGCTTGGGTACTCGGAGTACTTGATGGTATATTCGATATAACTTTTTGTACCATTTGAGTGGGACTAATGCCAGGCATGGAATTTGGTTTAGTCGGAACACTTCCCATGTTTGAAATCATTGTACTGAGAGTCGGCGATGACGGTAAACCTTGAGAAATCGCCGAAGAACTGACTGCATGATTCCATGGCATTCTTTGCTTTAATTTGTCGAGAAGTGCCTGTTTATCATCTTTCGACTCTGTTTTATTTTGAGTGGGCACTTCAGTCTTTGCAATTCCTTCTTCAAAATCGAAACCTGTTATTGATCCCATTCGTGAATTTCCAGTCGGAGTTTCAGCATTCGATATGAGCGCAGGAGGCGATCGTAGAAGTTTAGGATGGTATACATCATAAGCACATTGTATTTTAGACTTTATGCTATCCGTGACCCAATCAGGTGTCACTATTTTAAGCTTCTCTTGTGGTAAATTGAGAGCTGTATTGTATTTGTTTCCGGATCCAGTACCGGAAATTAAATGGGTACAAGTCGAATCTAAATTCAACCTACAAACTCCCCCATAATAAGTAATTAACGAATACAAAGACTTGGCATCATTGGCAGACACTCGAGAGATACAAGCGACTACTCCGGAAAATAATTGATTCTTGGCTGGGTTGTATGGTTTCGTACTGACAAGTTTGTTTTGTTTGATACATGCTAAAACCCAGTGATAAGTGATCGCGGGTATTTCATACAAATCATTAGCGTCAGTAAGATCATTTTCCGACACATTGTTCCCACATATTAAGTGGGATACAAAATCAGAAAAATATTTTGTATGTTCTGCTCCACCGGAACGTAGCAAATCCAAAACCTTAAAAAATTAATTATATTTAGGTAGTTGATTAAAAAAGTTTATATATAAGTATGTAAAACCGTATCAAAAGTAAGAGACAAAGAAAATATACACACTGTAAGACTTCACTACAACTACAAGTCAAGATCTGATAACTCAACCAATGCAATTCAAGTATTTGACTTGGAGACAAATAGTTATGAAGATTATTATAAATTCGATAATGCAAAACAATCATAACAACAACAAATATTGATGAACTCAAAGAGGAAATAAAGATACGTAGTTGTAATTGGCATTTTGGAAGTTTTAAATATCACAAAATCACTCAACCAGTTCACTGAGGGTATGTTTCTTCAAACAGTGAGATACCTCGACAGTCAGATATCAGCCAGTGGGACATTCTTGTGCAGTCAAACTACAGTACAACCTAATTGATTGCACAAAAATAAACCGACAACTCCCGAGTTACGTAGCTATCTATTTGAAGAAACTGAACTCGACAATCTGTAATGAAATAAGGGAAGTAATGAGGAGACAGAGGAGACAGTACTTGTGGCGGGACATCTCCAGACAGGTAGAACTTGACATTGCTGAACAGAGACGAGCAGGGGGCGGGGCTTGTGCGGCTGGCGGTGTTGCCAGTTAACAGAGACATGGAAGCACTGCTGCAGGGGGCGGGGCTTACAGCCATGCCGGTGACTGGCCTGTCATCTGCCGCCACTACAACAACACCGGCTATCCCATTATAGGCGACCCCGCGCTATTGCACTAATCACATCTATTCATTGCCATTAATATATCTTATTTTCTTAGAATTCACACATTAAACCAGGACTTTGTATTTTAAATATTTATCAGCTGCTTTTAACTAGCATTTTACATCCTTTTTCCTGAAAAGTTTTGAAGATTTTTTATGAGACAACTTATTTTTTTACAAAAACGTATCCTCAAATTAAATTAATATGAATTATCTTTTTTAATTGATAACATTTGAAGAAGCTAGTGTGATTTAATTTTAGTGGCTTGGCAGCACTCAGTTTATCTGTCAACTAGACAGTTGTATTTGCCGGCATTTCAAATGGACCAACAAGCTTTAAACATATAATCATAATGAAGTGTCTAATTCCGGGTGTCAATGTTAAAGGTAAACCTCCATTAATATGTTTGATACTTTTGAAAATGACTGACAATAAGATATCTTTGTTAATTTCAGTCATCGCAAGGGCAATCCATGCCCTCGCCAAAATAGGCGATGAACTTTTCCTAGAAGCCTCAACCGGTGGCCTTATTTTGCGAAGCATTAACTGGTCAGAGTCAGCTTATTGTATGATTACATTCAATAAATCATTTTTCTCTTATTATAAATATGATCATATTGTCACTGAAGATAATGAAGGTCTCACTTGCAAAATATCCATGAAATCTGCCTTGAATGTTTTCAAATCTCCAACTCATATGGATAAACAGGTATATTTCTCCATTCAATTAATTTAAATTCAAACAACTGATTTTTTAAACTGACTTCAGGTAGAAGTTTGTGAAATAAAGCTGGACCCAGATTCATCAAAACTTATATTCCAACTTCGGTGTAAGCATGGAATTGTAAAAACACATCTTGTTTCAATATTAGAGTGCAAAAAGATGGAAGCTGCTTATTCTAAGGATGATGTATCTAATAGGTATTTTTATTATTAAATAAATTAGCTATTTAAAAATGTAAAGGTTTGAAAATAAGCACTTGGATAGTACTTCGATTAATAAATAATAATGTATTTTTGTTTGTAGGTTTTGCATTTCACATAAAATTCTCGGTGAAATTGTATCAAGTTTTCAATTGGCAGAAGATCAAATGACTTTTGATGCTACGTCTCAATTGTTTCGTGTGAGAAATTTCACCGAAAACGATTCTGACGCTTCCAAAATCAGTAGAACTCAATTATCCCTGAAACCTACAGAATTCGAAAATTACAATATAGCAACTGACACAACAATAACTTTTGCAATGAAGGAATTCCGTGCAGTTTTAATGTTTGCGGAGGCACTCAATTTGCCGATATTCTGTCATTTTGAAACAACAGGAAAACCAGCCATATTCACAATTCACAATACAGCCACATTTGAAGCTGATTTTGTGATGGCAACGGAGCGATGTGAAACTGCGACACAAAGTTCAAATAACACAACGCAACGAGATAAGAGGAATACAACTAAAACTGCTAAAAGAACCGCATCGACTATCGATGACATTACGAGATCTTCAAAGAAACAGAATTTAGGGAAAGAAAATGATGTGAATAAATGCTTGGATGAGGACTCGCATCTGTTTACATTTATAGACATGCCGGATAGTGAAGTTCCTAATAAAGTGCCGGATTCTGTGGAAAAAATCGCAAAAGATTGCGACTTTGACATTCCAGGTTCTCCCATCCTCAACACTCAAGCTCATAGAGTAAGAACTGTATTTAAAAGATGTTTTGAAAGTACTATAAATCCTTCTTCGGCTACTCTCATATCGAATATTTTAGCCAGTGATTCAGAAGATTCTACATGAAATTAATTACTGCAGTTGTGAAAATAGTGAAAACAGGACTGAATTTATTATAATATCAAATAACTTTATTTTAATACAGTAAATATTTTAAATCCAATTAAGATTCTGTTCATTCTCAATCTGTACAAACAAAATAACACTCCATATGCTTTGATTTTACATATTATAAAAATATTTAACGAAAGGTACTTATCGACTTCCAGGGCTGCACTTTTAATTAAGTTAAAATATTTTTATATTCAGTAAAATCAATGCGGATCGTAATAATATAACTTCAATGTTACTAAAACATTAATAAGTTTGATAAATATTGAATAAAAACCCTCGTGAGGGAAAATAATCTTTATGGTTGTTAATAGAGATTGGAAAGTCCGAAAAATTTTTGGATCCGGCTGATTGGACACAGATCCCAGATTCTAAGTTGTCCGTAGAATCTTTGAAGTTGCAGTCATACTTAGAATATATGCCAGACCGATATATTAGCAGGCCATACAACTGTATGTATAAATATTAAGAATATTTCGGAACCACTTATGGATCCGGATCATCGGACTCGTTTCCCATCTCTAGTTGTTGATTGAGCAGATTTCTTTATCAAAACCCATATGTATACTTCGTTAAATTGGTGTATTATTACTGTAAAATAATATTTATAATTCATTAGCGATTATAAGTAATCATATAATTAATAGAGATTTTTTCTGTTTAAATACCAAACAATTTTATTATTTTCATAATTTTACACATTGTTAATTTGCATCCTTGTGTCGTTTTGCTAGCTTTTAAATATAAGTAATTATAGGACTTTATTAAAAATCATAATAAGAGGTCTCAAAGATCAGAATAAAATTTTTTAGAACTACTTAAACTAAAAATTTATCCTATTGGTGGCGACGGCGATGACGAAACAAACCGAATCAACTTCGGTCTCCTGCGTTATTTAATATTTTTATCGAATCAAAATACACACATTGGGGAAAAACTGATTATTATACAAAAAGCTACTATGTATATATAAAGTTTGTGCTCTTTTTATATCGCATCAACAAACGTCTAAAGGCCTCACGAACTCGTTTTCATAATAAAAAAATATATTTATACAATAAACAAATATGCAGTTTATCATCAATATTCAAGGGTAACCATTATGATTTGTATTGGACCATGATGCAGTACAAATTAGCCTACGTATTGCAAATTATCAATTATTTAATCACATGTAAAATTATGAGGATCCTCAATAATGAATTTAATATAATAAATAAAAAAAAAAAAAAACAAGCAGTCTTAAAACAGCTCCATAAAGAATATGAAAAAAAAAGTCTAAAAAAAACACATAAAATGCAAAATTATTCTAAGCCTTAATAAAATTAAAAAAAAAAAAAAGACTATACACAATGTTAATAGAAATGTGATAATGATAAAGAAAGTCATCAAAGCCAAACAGAAAATATCGATAACCAGAGCACACATAGAATAAATATATACATTTCGAGTAAGCAATTTTATTCATTTAATAGATTATTTTTTTTGCATTTTACATACACTTTATACAGTTTCACATCACAGCAACATAAAAGTCAGATTTAAGAATACAGCGATTCATAGAGAAAAAACTCAATTTCCCCCATTCTGTCATAGGATGAAAGTATTCAATGTACATTTTACAATATATGTGTATATATATTTATTTAATCTGTCCAACTCTTTAAGATGCCCGTGTGATCGATAATGAGGAAATACATGTTCAAAACTGTAGTCACTCGTATGTATTATTTTTTTTTACCATTAACATTATTATTATCGTATATTATACATACATTTATCAATATTTAAAAAATGCACAAAAATGCTCGAGTCGCTTGCACGTGCGATTCGGACAAATTGGATTCATTTTTTTTCTTTTATTTGAATTTATTTCACAAAAAAATATTTCTTGGTGATTTTGGTAATTTCACCGACATTTACGAGTTTTCTTCGTGCACTCTCACGCACTCTAGGACTTCCATTGCTCTTTCTAAAAAAAATTTGAAACGAAAAAACCAAAGCACATCCTAGTGTTTACACACTAGAATTTCCAGAAATAAAATGGATTGGAATTGTAGTAGATTTGGTTATAAGTTTCTATATCTTGTATGTTATATTTCCGGTTTGAGTGAACTTGGCCTGTGAGAGGATTGCGCATATTCGGAGTCTTAAAAACAGTCTTCTTGACTTTTACGTACGCATCTAGCAACTTTCTTTTTAAAGTCTGAATACCGCTCCCTCCATTCTTTCTGTAAACAATACACACATTCAACGTTGACAATCATGTGGAATTTCATAGTTTTTAGTTGCTGAAATAATATATACTTACAGCCGCGTCCACATTAGCAGGGCTCTCATCATTTGGATCAGCTAGCATTGAAATAACACTGATCAAAATAGTTTCTACTGTGTGTACTGGCAACCATCTCTCTGAAGCCTTTTCGTATCCCCATTTATCATCACCGGGCTCGTGTAAAATTGATATGCAAACGTCGCCATTCTTTTCAACTGAAAATCAATGAATTGTAAACTTCCACTCGATCAGACAACTACTAAAAATACTCACTGTTCGGATGCCATATTTCAGTGACAAATTTCATCCTAGGCGGCCTCAACGGATACTCTTTAGGAAAATGTAAATGAGCTTTGAAGAATCCTCCCTCACTAAAAAAACGAACAATTTGAAAATATTCCCATTGAAATAGAACGAGAATAAAATGGATACTCACTACAATGTATCTGGAGGTCCTATAATTAAAACTTCCCACCTATATATGTCATTGTCGTCAACTAATCCGGCTGAGAATCCATCTACTGGATTTTTGTTTAATTCTGTAAGAAAAATCAGATTTTCTCTCATTAATTTAATGCCACATTACATTATAAACGTTGAACTCTAAGTAATCCTGAGATCTTGTTACGAATGCGGAATAATTATTGACTGTTGCTTTCTGATTTCACAAACTGTCGCAGGTTTGCCACAAATGCTATTTAAAATTTGTAAGCTAAATAAAATCAATAATTGTGTACCTAAATGAACCCGGTCCCTTCATCTCGAGGTAAGTCTGCCCTACCTTATTTGTTTATTATAATGACAATCAAGTGAAATACGGTAAATAGCGTTGTTCTTTCTAAATATACTTTTACATTCTATAGAATTTTCTAGACCAATGATTTTTTATATTTATATATATAAAAAAGCATCAGTAGTTAAACGTTGGAATTTTGAGTTTGTTGCTGGAAGTATTGCGAAATTGGAGAAATACTACAACACATGGTTCACACAAAGGAACACCTGCTTCAAGGAGGATCACGGGAAATATTCACAGGAGTGAGGAGTGGAGGGGCGGGGCGCGGGGGGGAGGGGCACGAGGAGTATTGGGGCCGTGGGGGAGAGGGGCTGAGGGGCAGCAGGGGGGGGGCGAGGGGGCGGCGGGGCAAGGGGAGACTGTGGAGTGTGCGGGGGTGAGGCAGGCAGGGGGCGGCGCGGGGAGGGCGGGGCAGGGCGGTGCTTACCAGCTAATTGTTTCTTGAGCAGCAGTGAGGACTGTGACTCGGCCATGAGGACAAGAGCGGCTGTCTAGTGCACTGGTAATGCAGAGCGCTGCTTTACCGGTACACAACTACACACACTGACGCAATACTCATATACACAGCACACACACCATCACGACTATGTGGCCCTTTCAAATTATACATGATAATATCTATTCAAAAAATAAAAATATAATTATATTGTAAATTAATTACATCCAATCCAATAAATATTAAATATACAAAAAAAATTAAATACCCTAATACAAAAAAAATATTTAAAAAAAATATATTCCAACAGAATGCAATTGGACAATACAAATAAAATTATTATCTCTTATTTCGGTACAAAGTCGTATGTATAATTCAATATTGATTTTTCACACATCAAATATTGTTTTTGTATTATTCAATTATGATAAAATGAATATAAATTGTCATCCAGAATAAAAAAAAAATTATTCTAATATAATAAAAATGATTGTGGTCTGTTAAGTACATTGTAGAAAAGTTAATTGACCGTTCACAGTGAATAATGTGAGAAAAGTAGTGTAATTCTTATATGAATCATGATCCAATGAATAAAATTAAAAAATACATAATGCGTAAGATGTGCATTCGGTCTAATTTGTGCTTTATTTTATCATGATAGTTTACATTTTTAGAGAGAAGAACAGCCGAAATTAAAAAACTCCCTATTTGGCAGAATCCTTCCGCGCACGTGGAAGAAAGTTCAATCTGTCTTTCATAAATTACAAGCTGGTAAACTAATTAAATATTTTAACTTATGGACGTGCAAAAAAATAATTAAGCCCACAGGATCACAAATATGATGATTTATAATATAAAAAGGTGAAACCATGTGGATATTGGTAGTCAGTAGTGATCGTGTCACGGGTTGCACAACACGTGGTTTTTTGGATTCGGAAAATGCAGTGCAACAACGTCGTGTTGACCGAGGAAGATTTGAAAATTAAGATGATTGCTGAAAATATCTACGGTTTTCTGTTTGAACGTTTCAAAGCTCGTCGAGTAATCGGACCCAAGATCGGACATCACTCGGCCTTTCCACCTGGCGAATGCGAAGTATTCTTGAGGCTGCCGAAAAATTCTATCGTACCTGAAGAAGTATTGTTGCCATACCTAGTGAAGCCTATGATTTCAGGTGATTCGATATTTCCGGAAAACCAACTGTACCAGTTAAATACAATGCTTTCGTTCAATGGGCATTGCAAAGGCTATGCTTTCGCCAGATTCTGTAGCGTCGAAGCCGCGCAAGCTTGGATTGCGATGTCTAAAAGTTTGGAACTGGAGTTCCTAGTGCAAACGAATGGGAAAATTAACAAAATTCTACATAAGTTGGTCGCGGTTAAATCTGCAGATAATGCTCGCCTGATGATTAACAATTTTCCATCGTCCATCACTGTATCCGAGCTTCGTGAGGCGCTGAAGCTGCAAATACCTCAAAGCTCACTAGACCACGTAGGAAGATGCTCTACCTGTAATACTTACTTCGCAATTATCTCATGTGGCCGCCATTATATAGCAGCAGTAACTCGCAAACTCATTTTCCAAGACTTTTTCACGTGCAACAACTTCACCACCAACACATTTGAATGGGCGCCAATCGACCCGAAAAACCCCGACAACTACAGATACCACTGTTAATTTAACTATGTATATCTACTTTATTACACTATTGCGCCTTTCTTCAAATCACAACAATGGATAGTATCTTAAAAAAATATGTGCATGTATCTTTTGGATTAATTATTTTTTTTTGGTCACTTAATGAAATACTTTTTGAAACTACTTAATGAAATTATTGTTGAAAATACTTGATGAAATAATTGTTCAAATTTTATATGTGAGGCTAAAAATCCTTCAAATGTTTTATGCACAACCCTTGCTCAGATGTTACTATTTCATATCATTACTTTGATAAAAACTTATAATATACTTACCTTTACACATTTTATGCATGATTTTAAACTTTGTATGTGTATTTCATAGTGTATTCTTTATTTTTGTATCTAGTATAAATTAGTAATATCTACTTAGTAGACTAGCGCTAGCTAGCTATCAGTAAAAACACCAATACTTACCAACGACCTTATGATGTTTTTTTATTTACTTCAATCATTACATTTTTGTGTAGCAAGTTAAGTCCAAATTCAAAATGTTTGACTAACTTCGGTCTTTTAAAATCCCAAAATTCTTTTAATCGGTCTATCATCATTCATCCTCTCCAAGCCATGATTTAATATGTGTACCATTATCATATCACCACCACCATCGTGTATCAGATCGGGCTGGAGTAATACCAATATTTGTATTTGCCAAATATTTTTTTTAATAATAAAATGAATCATTTACACTGTCGAGGTACAATTCAGATTTTCATAAGAACAATATACTAAATTGGAATAACATCTAATATGTATAGTAAAATAAATTTAACTTCCCTTCTTGTAAATGATTTAATAAAACCACAGTTTTTTAAGTAAATCATGTTTTTTTTCTACAACACACATGAATCCTAATCCTCAGGTAAAAATTGACTTAATAATATTTATAATACATTAATTTGAGATGATTAGTACTATAAATTTCTACATTACTATCTAAAATCACAATATGTGTAATGGGAACTATCCATTTACAGTTTTAAATGAAAAACTTCACACTAATCACATTTACATAAAGAAAAAATGTTTTTATTTAAATTCTACACTTATCAAATCGATATTCAATGGAAAAATATGAAACGAGTGAGTATTAGCCAAGTTTTTGTAATTACATTATGTATGTGTAGTATAAAATTTAGTTTCTTTCTTATCGTCTAAGATTTTGTATTAAATTTGTCTTAAATAAAATCTTCTAAAACCATAGGCTTTAGTGATTGGAATTTGAGTTGTCCGCTTAAATAATTATCTAAAAAGTTTTGAACAGAATGTGTAGTGATTTCATCTCCGTACTGCATGACGGCCATTCTACCTTTTGGAAAATCTATAGCCGTCAACAAAGGAACTGCATCGTCTAAGTTTGTATGATCTCTAATAATGTCCGAAGTATCCATATCTATTGCGATTAGAAAGTGTAAGTATTTGCTTTTCTTGGGCACAGATTTTTGTTCCGACCCCACCGCAGAAAATGTATAGTCAAAATCAATATCCTCTTCCTCGGGAGATATTTGATATGGATATAATCCTGGATGCTGCAGTACATAATCTTCAAAGTATGATTCAGCAGCAGGTAGCAGTACCGATTCAGCAAATTGCATTTCACTTTCTTCACCATCTGAAAATTAAACATATGAATATTAGTAAATGTATGCACAATTTTTATTTTTTTATAAAACAATTTAAAATTATTGTTTTTTTTATTAAGATTTATATACATCAATCATAATGATCTGACCCTGTTTGACAGTGATTGAGCATGCTTATTATTATTTTATCCTGTATGGCAATTCTTCAACAATAATTGATAATAATTGTTGTCGATCAGTACCGATACATTCGCCAGACGAGAATGACGTGGTCGGTTATTTTTCTCATCTTTGCCACAATTCTTCAACAAAGCCATGGTTATTTTCTCAACGTCTATCCAAAATTCAACTCCACATTTGAAGGAACCACATGCGGAGAACCCGCAATATTGACACCATTAATTGAATCTGGCAAAATAAAAGAAGCTCAGCAGTTGGCTAAAATCGACTTCAGGCCTTTCGACCCAGTCACCAGTTATTCTGGATTTTTCACAGTCAACCCAGCATACGGTTCGAATGAGTTCTTTTGGTATTTCCCGGCATTAAACTCACCAGAAACCGCCCCAGTCGTGTTATGGCTCCAAGGTGGACCTGGGGCTTCATCTCTCTACGGATTATTCACCGAGAATGGACCGCTGGTTCTCAAAAAAGGAAGAGTTCATTTACGTAAATATTCCTGGCATTTAAACCACCATTTAATTTACATTGATAACCCAGTGGGTACAGGGTTCAGTTTCACCAGGGACGGATTCGCAAGAAATCAAACAACTGTGGGCAACGATCTTTATAACGCTCTTCAACAATTCTTTAAACTGTTTCCCAATCTCCAAAAAAATGAATTTTATGCAACCGGCGAATCTTATGGTGGAAAGTACGTGCCGTCTGTATGCCACACAATTCACGAGAGAAATAAAAATGCCGAATTAAAAATCAACCTCAAGGGCTTCGGAATAGGAAACGGTTTCAGTGATCCTGTCCACCAGCTCTCATATGGCTCTTATCTTTATCAGTTGGGACTGATTGACGGAAAAGCAAAGTTGAAATTCGATAATTACGAAAAACAAGGCGTGGCTTATATTAATGATGAGAAATGGATTGAAGCACAGAAAATATTCGACACACTTTTAAATGGCGATCTGATTCCCTATCCATCGTTGTTCTACAATCTGACTGGCTTTACTAATTACTTCAATTATCTTTCTCCAAAATCCAACCCTGATGAAGACAACGAGATGGCGAAATTCTTCAGCAAGTGCGTGGTGAGGGAAGCATTACACGTCGGCAATCTTACATTCCATGATGGTTCTGAAGTGGAGCACAATATGATCGAAGATATGATGAAGTCTGTGGCTCAATGGGTTGGAGAACTCCTGTCTCACTACAGAGGCGTCATATATAACGGCCAACTGGATATAATCGTGGCTTATCCTCTCACCATCAACTTCTTAAACAATCTTAATTTCAGCTCAGCCAAGGAATACAAAGACGCGTCCAGGCATGAATGGATTGTGGATGGAGAAATCGCAGGATATGCTAAGGTTGCAGGAAACCTAACTGAAGTTCTGGTGAGAAATGCTGGACACATGGTACCTGGAGATCAACCCAAATGGGGCCTGGATCTACTCAATAGACTGACTTCAAACAAACCATTCTTTTAATGTATATAAATAATAAATAAACCATCAACTTAACCTGTTTTTCATTTAATCAATTCGAAGGGTCATTAACCCCTTACCGCATGGAGGAACATCAGATCTGGCCAAAAACTTTGCCACAATTTTAAATTTAATATTGTCTTATTTGTTGCAAATTTAAGTGGCTTTCTAATAATGCAATTATGCTAATGCAAAAATAAATATATACTCAATTAGAGCCGTTCAAAGTGTAATGGGCGAGGGTATCGAAATTTTCCTACTTTTGAAGCTATTTTCTACAACACCATTAGACTTGCAACAAAATTATTAATATAAGAGTAAAATTGAATACAGATGGAATATAATTGATAGTTATTTGATTGGTTTTAACCTATTTATCATTATTATATTTGAGATTGAAAACACGTCCAAATGCGCTTTATCTACATATAGTCACAACATTAAAGTAATTCTCAATCATTTAAAGAAATTTGTATATTAAAATTATAGTGGAAATTACAAACATATTTATTTAAATTATGGATTTGCACCAAGAATTCAATGCGATCAACAATTCTGAATCAATTTTTAATTTTTAGTATGCAAAGTATATAATATGTTTAATATTAAATATTAATTTTAAAGGAAATAAATAAGCACGAATTCGCAAAATAGGATTAATTTTCTTTAAATATTTTTTCGATACTCTTAAAATATTTTCAATTAGTTAAAATCTACCTTTGCATATTTATTTCTAACCGAAATAAATCATAATAATATGTAAATAAATAATATGTGTGCTGCGTTTTTGAGGGTTCATATTTGGCCAAAAACATTTGTTCTCAATAAAATCATTTAATAATAATAATAACAATAACCATTCAATATTTGAAACCAAATTGACAGTTTTTAAAAGGTTATAATGAATACATACCCACAAATAGTATAATAGCTGGATGTTCTCGCAGTTTTTCCAAAAAGTAGTCGTTTAGAATATTAACAGGACCTGGTCTCCAAGGAAAATTCTGGAATCAAATTAATACAAAATGTGAACTACATATTTAATATATACAAATATTATAATTAATTACCAATCCTTGAGGGTCTGCGGCTGCGTGATGTCTGGCTTCAAATGGCTGAGCTTCAGCATTCGTCAAAACCCTCAAAGCTGGTATTCCTTGAACATCCAGAGCCAAAGCTAATTCCCTTCTCACTGATGAAGAAGACCATGGAACACGAAGCCAAGGCATTTCACCTGAACATCTTGAAAACGACTCTTCACTCCTGTTGAATAATGCCATGTATATTATAAAAAATAATTTTTACAAATTTTGTTTTCAGGCATAACGTGTAAATTCATTATCTGTCGATGATCTTAACTATTACTAGTTACACAGGTCACCGACTTAATAATCAGTATTTACCTTACAATACAGGAAATCGGAGTAAACCTGGATCAAGACGATCGATCGGGATTTTAATCATATTATTCCCGATCTCCCAGTCGTAATAACCGATCAATTCATTTTTTTATTACTTGAGTGGGATTTGAACCCATAACCACAGTATTTGTAGTCCCCTGGGGTATTAAGCTGTGTTCATAAACTGTATATTTACGAATTAGAGACAATTTTTGTAATAATATATTAAAACAACGCTGTCGGTATTTCTCTAACAATACACCCACAAAAATACAGGCCTAAGACGATTATTATACTATAAAATGGTATTTTTTTATTATTGTGTGGAATTTTATTAATATTTTTCATAATATATGCGAAAATGTAATAAAAATGTTGATCGAAATATTTATATTGATAGAAAAAGACGATAGATATTCGTAAATAATTTGGAATAGAATGTGTCAAAGTTTGCGAGAAATATAATTTTGATACTTTTTTTATTAATATATCTAAAATTATATATTATAGATTAATAAAGTGCATAATATATATGGTGAAACAATAGAATAAGAAAATGAGGGTAATTGTATTCACAAAAAAGCCTAAAATAATTAAAACTTTTCACGAGTTTGGGCCACCATCTCGATTTTTCAGTTAAACACGTCATGAATTAAGAAAATTTTATTTTTCATTAATAATAAATAAAATTTACTCTACTCTACCACCCCCCCAAAATATTCTCAGTTATTTTAAGTCCACCCTGTATAGTAATCATTTATTAACTACTATCGCGTTATTTATATTTCGTTATAAAAAAATACAAAACAAATGATGCAAGTAAATGAAATCTTGCGCTTGTTTTGGGTTTTATATTTTTTTAAATGTAGGTTTTCTACTCGTACTTCATACATATAATAATTTAACATTTTCAGGTGCTAAGAGTGAAAGACGGTGTGGGGTTTAATTACACAAGAGTTGGAACAAACTTCAAAGAAACTTTGCACCTCTGAAAAAAATATGAAAATACGTAATCGTAAAAAATACATAATTTCGACAAAATATAATTTAATAGTATTGTAACTATGTTATCTAAATTTATTCATTTCTTTACAAACAAACATCATCTTATCGGGAGTCCGTTTATAAATGAACCGATTTATCTCATTCAATGAATATTTTTATTATATTAATAATGAGTTACTGTTATTTTTCTGAGACATGTTTTCTAATTATGAGTGGCTTTGAATGAAAACTCGACAAAGGAGTTCAGAAGTCTCAGAAGTCCCATACAATAATTAACGCCTTTGAGGAGACTTTGTATTAAAATACGGCTTTTCTATACAAATATTTCTCTAGACTTATTTTATTAAAGCTAAATGAGAATATTTTAAGCGGTGTTAAAGTATCGCACTAATATTTTTATTATTAATTAAAAATAATAGTGGCAAATTACTAAAACAAGATAGACACAAGAAATACACGACAGTCACTACTGACTATTTCACAGAAACAGCTGATTTAATGATGATTAATGGTGATGGCAGTCATTTAATTATTTTTTTACTTATTTTGATGCTAACCTACCACATTCTTAAAATATTCTCAGTTAGTTTAAGATCACCCTGTATATATTTCAGTATAAACAAAAAATCTATTTATAAACGGACTGTTTTTTAGGAGCAAATAAATATCCTTTAACTTGAAATATTAGTGTTTCTTTATTGTAATATATTTTGGTGCAAACATAAGGGTTTGGCTTTCATAATTAATTATAGATATAATTGTTGAACGTGTGTGTATGTTATATGTCTGTCTGTACAGATCCATCAACCATCAGTGTTGCCAGATGGAAGAATAATATTTAATATCATTGTTTTACTACAATTAATAAAATCTCGAAACGGGTATTTTAGTATAATAATGTTAAATTAATTTCAAAATAATATTACAAATATTTAATAATGCATAATAAATGACAATTATCAAAAAACAGTATTTATTGGGAGACTCGTTTTTTAAATATTTTAATAATATAATTTACTTCAAACTTCTTTCGAATGAAAAAAGAAAAATTACCTTCTTATTAAAAACAAAGCACAGAATCTTTCAAAATATACTTCTAATCGATAAAAAAAAACTACTTTGAAGCAAAAATGAAATCAAAGCTCAAAATATAGCCGTCCTGTTAAAACAACCAAGCAGAACATAAATAAAACATTAACAAATTGAAAATTTCAATTAAAATTACCCTAGTATGTCATATTAGTTTGTATTATAATAGTGAGTAAAACAAAATATCTAACTCAGAGATTGATTTTTCGTGTTAATGACATATTATGATCTTGGGATGTTTATTTTTTTATTTACAATCTTCCCCAACATCCTCAAATAATTTCTGATTCAGTATTTGTATATTTCTCTCTCGCCCCAGTTAATTTAGGCAGTCCATTGAGCAAACAACCCTCAGTAATGTGAGAGGTTTTTGCTTCCATATAGAAAATTGCCTGTAGCCTCCCTAACAAATATAACTGCGCCATTCTGAAATTCGAATTCATACAAAAATGCCTATCGACCAGAGATTTTCAACATAAAATTATGTAATATCAGGCATTTATTAAGTGTATGTTTACTTTAGTGAGAAATGTATATGCTTGATCCATCTAAGTCGTTTCGTTTTACAAATATTTTGTATATTTAAATTTATTAACTTCCTGGTCTTAAGGTTGATTCAATACTCGGAAAAAAAATTAAATATGTAACAGTTAGCTAATAATTTTTATATCTCTAAAACTTTCCCATTCACCTTGTATCTATTTATTTAAAAAAAATTATAGAATATATTATGTAAAATAAAATAAAACAAATATAACTACTTTTTTATAAACGTCCCGAGAGGCTTTTTTTAGAAGAATTTTACAAATTTTTGTTTTTTAACACAACAATTTGTTAATTAATTATCTGTCGGTGATCTTAACTATTACTAGTTACACAGGTCATCGACTTAATTATCAGTATTTACCTTACAATACAGAAAATAAGAGTAAACCTGGATCAAGCGATTTATCGTGAACTCTCAGACATAATAACTTACCAATCAATTTTTTTGCGGCGGGATTTGAACCCATGACCACAGTATTTGTAGCCATGCACTTTATCCCCTGATTATGGAAAAAATATTTTTTCAGAATATGAATATTGTTGAAGAATGCCTTAAGTATGTATTGGAATTACTTATTTATGATAAAATATTTTTATCAAGGGGATATTTGCAACCTAATTTCATGTAACGGACAGGGGTCAAAATATGGTGATAAATCTTCGACAATGGCTATTTCCCTACAGACTTTCAGAATTTAGATCGTTGGGGGATGAGAACTAGAGGATATAAAACATCCCGACAACAAATAAGCACCCCCTAAATCCTGAATAGACTCCCATATACCAAATAGAGAATCCATTAACTTGAACTACTTCAATAATAAATAAACTCAACTCGGCTGTACTTTTTATGACTTTGTACCCACTTGAATTTTACATATTTTATGGGTGAAGAATTATACGTGAATAATAAAATGAATGTATTACCTGTCACTACTAACAAATATAACTTGAAAATCGTGTCCTCTTCTTCTGATTAGGGAATAAGTCTCCGATAGTTGAGGTGTTAAAGCCTTGCAAGGTGGACACTAAAGAATAAACATAATTAAATAAAATACTAGATGAAAATGTATTGAATTAAATCCAAGTAGATGGTTGATGCTTTCCAACATTTTTTTTTTACATCGTCGTTTTTCTTTGCAGACTGCGTAAGTCCATTTTACCATTTTTTCAGGAGACTTTAATATTTTACCCTTTTAATAGATGACTACATGTTGGTAGTCGAAAGCGTTTAGACTTTTATAAAAATATAGTGGAAATTGCAAACTTATTTCTTTAAATAATTATAGAATACCATCCAGTATTCAACACGATCAATCATTTATTGATTATTAAAATAAGTATATGGAAATACCAATTATGATATTTGTTAAATAATAATTAAACAAGATTTCCGCAATTAAAATTACCATTAAAATCTTAAATTTTAGAGTTAAGCAGTTTGCAAAGAGTGTCAATCATATTTTTATTTAAAATTCTATTACACTACACTAAATCAGTGTGGGTAATTTACTGTTATTATAGGGCACTAATTCAGTGCAGTCTAATAGGCATTTTACTACTAGAGATTTATCCAACTAATGGAAATTATATTAATATTTTCATATCAATTGATTTTAAATCAATTTTATTTAATTACCCAGTGGGCTGCAAAGTAAAAAGCCCTGGTTGAGTTTTCCGGTAGTCTTTCATATGTGATAGAGTTTCCAGCAGAATCGTCTTTACTATCGCATCTTTCAAGCGGTACTCCGGCTAAAATCTGTAAAATAAATATTTAATATTATTAGACTGATGAATAATTTTATTATAATATATTATTTACCTCGTTTATCGGCCTTGGAGTCCATGGAAAGTCGTCTCTTCGCTCCAGAAGGTCTCTTGGAGGTCTTGCAACTTCCACACCTCCAGATTTCACCAGAACTAAAGCTGGAGCTCCAACTTTTATTCGGTATCTGTATGTGAGGCGTTTCTGTAGAAAAATAAATAATTCTTACATTGACATATAAATAATTTATTATATACAATGTAGAAAATGTGTCGGGTGAAATATATAGCTGCTTTCATGCGTGAAACCCTTTTCTCCCCTTGTCGCCTATAATTTTTGCTGAAGCCTCTAACAAATAGTATTTTGCGGAAGTAGAGACTCGTTTCTCCTCTATATAGTTACAACAGTGTACTAAATACGGATATTTAAGGGTTGAAATTGAGGTATTAATATATTCCATTAGCTGAATTTGTTAATAGCGCGTGGCTACAAATACTGTATTCATGGGTTCATATCCCGCTCAATAAAACATTGATTTAATCGGTTATTATGACTGGGGGGATAAGGAATAAAATTAATAAAATCTCGATCGATCGTCTTGATCCAGGTTTACTCTGATTTTTTGTATTGTAAGGTAAATACTGATTATTAAGTCAATGACCTGTGTAACAAGTAATAGTTAAGATCATCAACAGATAATTAATTAACAAATTGTTGTGTTAAAAAACCAAAATTTGTAAAATTAAAAAAGCCTGTTGGGGCGTATATAAATAATGAGTTATATTTGTTTTACATAATATATTCCGTAATTTTTTTTAAATAAATAGATACAAGGTGAATGGGAAAGTTTTAGAGATATAAAAATTATTAGCTAACTGTTACATATTAACAAGCTGTTGTGTCAAAATATGTAAAAACCTTCTAAAAAAGCCGAATAATTTATTATTAAATTTAAAAATAATATTAAATTAAATTAATAGGTACAAGGCGAATTGGAAAGTTTTAGAGATATAATATAATTAGCTACTTTTTGTATATTTAATTTTTTCTCTGTTAATAGAAAATATTTATTTAATAAATTTAAGTATTTTTTTACGCTTACGTTGTTGTGTATAAAATACCAAATATTGTAAAAAAGCCTACAACTTACGTCCTACATAAGGAGGTTAATTTTTCAGGATTATTTTAATTTAATAAGCATTAATCCAGTATATAATATCGTCAGCTTTTTGCAGATTGCGAAACTCAAAAAAAACGTATTTTTAAAATTTAATGCCTTCTATTGGTAATTTTTCAAGTACAGAAAAAATGGTTTAATTGTAACCATGCATAATAAATATCGACATAAACAAAAATTATTATAGATTTTGAAAAAAATGTGTAGTTTTAAGTCTAAAAATCGTTTCGATGGAATTAAATAATAATATTTTTAGAAGTATATAATTCAGGTGATAATTAATAAATGTCTTGCCAAAATTTCAGGCCCTGAAAGGGTGTCAAATCAGGAGGCTTCAATTAAAACCTCCAGAAGTCACTCAACATCCTCTTATCTGCGCATAATGCTGATTCATGAACAAGCCTTTTTCAGAATATTTTTCAAAAACTCAATGCTAAACAGGCGTACTCTTCAATATTCAATATTTTTTTTATTTAATTTCCTTATAACTTAACGTGAAGCCGAACATTTTCAGATAGCATTAGCATATTTAAATAAAAAGGGAAGAAAATGGTGGGTAGACGGAAAAACGACCTTTTATCAAAGTCGACGACATTGGGGAGGTGAATATCTTTTTAATGGCCATTTAACCCCCAAAAAAGAAATACATAAAAACAATTATTTTTTCCATTATTTATCGTCAACTGAATAATAAAAATATTTGAAGGCGTATTTTAAATATAAAATGAATATAGATATTTAAATATAAAATAGTCTCATATGGGAATACCAACTGTCAAATAAGCGAAAATGTCCATATTATCGAATTTTAAGGGTTAAAAGAGAAAATACTGAAATTTAAAGAGAAAAAATTCCATTTGTGTGACCTGTTTTTTTACATTATGCATATAATATTTTCGAATAAATATTTTATTGATATTGGAGATGGCGTGGGAGGGGGTTTAAACACTGTCAGACGCCTCTGATATCAAAATAAATAATCGGAAAATATATCAAAAAAATCGGATAATCGCGACTAATAAAATTAATGAAAATTTTATTTAACTAGAATTATTTCATTCACCGACGATTCTTTATTAACAGAATATTTTATTATAAATTAGTGATTGAATAATGGAACAGTTTGAGTGTCTTGTGATATATTTTGGGAAAAAATATTATTTCCTCTCTGTGAAATTATTTAATTAATTAATAATTACGATACCATAATATATTATCACTGATTAAAAGATAGTATAGTATTTTAGTTTCAATATAAGATTTCCAATCATTGATTATAACTATAATAATATAAGATTTGGGTATATATAATAATAATTTCGGCGTTGAATTTGGATGAAAAAACTAAATTATTTGTGGAAAATTCTGATGCTTTATGGGAAACGAGTTTTCTCCATTTCCACTGTTATATTATTTCGATTTATCATGAAAAGCAATCGTCACGCTCGTTCAATCTTGTGACGCTCGATTCCAAATCCCATCTTATAATATCATTCAGAGAAAGAAACATCGATCCTTTAAAACTTGCGAAATGTGTATTTGAATAATATAAAAATATCGTTCACGTGTCTTTGTACAAGTTCTGTACAAGAGGATAAAAGTTTCACAATCAAAAGTTTGAGAGCCGCTGATTTATCGCCAAAGTCGCAGGTGTGTTTAATCTCCTGCGGCTATGGGAAACAGTTGAGGAACATTCAGAACACCTTGCTTTAATTATAATAAAATCAATAATATTCTAAAATTTAGTTAAATACATTAATTTCGGTGAGTATGTATGCCCTCCTGTGTTAAATGGAGGGTGGAATTATATATTACCTACTATCTACAACATATGTTATTACTTCGTTATTGTTAAATTAATATTTAATTCGATGGCTTATTAAAACAAAAAATCTAAAAAAGTAAAAAATATTGACGGTAATAGACTTGAGCGCAGAGATGTGCCAAGATCAAACGAATATTATAATATTATTTTCTAATTTCATATCAATAATAACGATATTAGACGTCATTATTATTAATCCAGATTAAATATAGTGCGATATACATATTTGTTTGACTTTGGCACATCCCTGTTTAAGCGCCATCATAGTTGATTTTGTAGTTTGTTATTATTTTCATACACAAAAAAATGCTTTTAACTCCTTTTAATTATTCTATTATTTTAACTAATTGTATCTATTTATAATGGCATAGTTTTATTATAATAAAACCTAATACGGCATATTACTAAAGAATGTATATATTAATTGAAAGCCTAATCCTTATAACACTAGTGTGTCAAGTTGAATAATATTTTATTTTAACTATAAATTTGTAGAAGCTTTATTTGTTTTAATACTACATGGAAATCATGATTATTAATAATATGATTTCTTAAGCTTGTATTAATAGCAGGGTTTTTTTTTAAATAAAAAGCTTGTGCAATGTTCACTTTGCAGATTTTTTTTGTATTAATAACGCATCGAATTCAAACCGTAGAATATTAAATAATAGACACTCCAAATTAGCACCGGTGAAAACACAATACAGGAAATAAATAATAGCCGTGATGAATGAATTGTGTGGGGAAATCCTGAAAATGTACATTGTTGGAGTAAAGCCGGCATTGTTTCAGTGGCCATTTTCAGGAGTCGTCAAGTAACAAATGGTTTGGTCCTGGATCACTCGTTACATACCCCTGATGCGATCCATTTGTGTAATTGCAGGGGTAACAAACCCCACAGCTGATATCAAGGGGGTTGGTGTATATATATATTTATCTACAAAGTGATATAATAAATGAACTAACTAACTAACTAATACATTAACGTCACCTGATCCCAATTTTTTAAGCAATGCTTTCACAATATATTTTAATAGAAATTTTCAATTTGTTAATGTTTTTTATATTCTGTTTGGCTTTTTAATACGAAGATTCTATTTTTAATTTGGATTTCATTTTTGTTTTAAAGTTGTTTATTTATCAGAAGAAGTTTGAATTTTCAAAGTAAATTATTAATAAAATAATTTAATACGGTTTTAATATTTAAAAAGAGACTCTCCCAATCAATACTGTTTATTGAGAATTGTCAATTATTATGATCTCTAATATTATTTTGAAATTATTTAATGTTATCATCGTTAAAATACCCGTTTCGAGATTCTAGATATCTATTAATTGTATAAAATATTATTCTACCATCTGGTAACACTGATGGTTGATGGATCCGTACAGACAGACATATAACATACACACACGTTCAACAATTATATGTATAATAATATAAAATAGCATCAAAATATGGATTCCATATCAGCTTATCTAATGTCTATTCAATAAATTTCCAAAACTAATTATTTAAAAAAATGATATTCGCCCGAATAGCATTTGATCTTGGGTGAACTTATTTTGTATTTGACTTGTTGGCAATTTATTTAACTATTTATTTTAGTTATACGGGTAATTGACAAGATAGCTCTAACCGACTATAATCCAGGAAAACAAAAAAATCTGGATAGAGATGACGAAATAATATCAATAATTCACTGTAAACCCGCCTGTCCCTGCCTGGATTGTTAATTTAAAAAAATACATAAGAATAAAAAAAAAATACACAAAAAATCCCGAGATACATTATTACAAAAACATTCCTATATTTCATCACACAACAAGTCTCAGTTTACTTGCAACAGCTGTGTAAAAATTTAACTGTGTAAAATTTTTATTCCAAGTTAAGTGGTACTTGTGCGAAAAAAAATTTTTTCATCCCTCGGGTACGATTCTAGAGCAGAGTATGCATTTATTAGGTAGATTTCGTTATATAATATTCAAGAGGCGAATGAATTAAATTTAAAATAGACCTTCCCCTTTGCTATCAGCTATAACTCTTTGTCACACCTGATTAATGTAAAACTCCCCTAATGACGTCTTTTCAGTACTCGTAATATATATACTTTGAGAACATAAGTTTGAGGCTAGAAATTAAACGACCCGACCACACTATAATATATATTTTTTGTTTTATTAATAAATAAAAAAAATCCGGGTGCAAACATTAACATTTTTTATCGGCCTACTACACCTTGCCCCCAAGTCCCTTTATTGACGTCCCCCTATTTTTATATAATATTTAGAATTAATACAGTAGTACCTCGACATACGAGTTTAATTCGTTCCGTAAGCTTGCTCGTTTCTCGAAGCAAATTTTCCCATACAAACAACTGCCAATAATCCGTTCCAGCCCCCAAAATCTCCTCCAAAAAAACAGTTTTCATAGTTACGTGTATTTGAATATTAAAAATGGATTTATAAATGGCAAAAATATGTATTGTATAATAACAAAAAAGGGAATGTTAAGAAATAAATTGGATTTATAAAGTTTTACTTTCGATTATTTTTCGTCATCGCATTTCTCTTTACTGGTGTTTGTATTTTTCGCTTAACTTTTCTCGCCTTCACATGTAAGCTGTTTATAAAAAAATGTTCCAGACCCATGGATTTCTCTAATTTTATCGAGTTTATAATCTATTATCTCGAGTTAACTTGTATGTAGGGACAATCGTATATCAAGATACCAATGTATGTGCATTTAAGAGCCAGTTTCTTCAAGTCGTGTTAAATCGCATGCTACGTGGCAAGAGATTGTTCGAATCTCGTGTCATATACAAATATTCCGTTTCTTCAGTGCCTTTTAAAGCTATAGCCGAGCGGTTCCGATGTGTGTATCGGAAGCATTCAAGAGAACATGCACACAGGCGACTCGAGCTTAAGTGGCGCGTTCGGCACGAATCTGGAATGGAGGGAATATCATGAGATTTAAACATAACACCTGGATATCCTCGAGCTAGATTTTGACAGCTGGTAGCTCGAGCTAAATCTTAAAGAAACGCATTTGGCGCGTAAATCGCCGAGTGACACGAGCTTGAGATTTAACATTAGTTGAAGAAACCGGGCCCAAGTAAAGCACGGGTATAAACCAACATTTTAAATTTAATTCAATTTTTCCCGTAGCTGAACTATAAATCTGTGAATGTTCTATAAAATTCATTTCAAATTGTTTCAAGGGTCACAAGCAAAAAAACTATTATATAATTTTCATGAAAAGAGTGGTTCGTATTTTATGAATATACTAAACATACTATTTGAAAATAAATAAGGGTGGTAAAAATTCAATATAGTGGGGTTGGTGGCTGCAATATAGAGGCTTAGTGTTCTTGATTACCGTATTATATTGGATACTCCCTACTATGTACACCAAGTACCAGGACTATCTCCACACCCACCCACTTCCAGAGATAAACCCCAGGGTTCAAAGGGTGGTAGAAGTAGCAATAGTACAAGTAGAAGCTATAACCGTGAGTGTCTCATTCCCCTGACTGCAACCAAGACCAACAACAAAGTCGACTTAGTTGAAAGTAATCGAAAATCTGTTTTTTAATAAACATTGAATATATACAGAGATGTGCCAAAGTCAAACGAATATTGTAGTACGATACTTATCTCTTTTCTGTATACATATACAGACAGGTGAGAGAAAAACAGTAGAATTTCTTCATAAGAGTGCATTAAAATAGACTTCTATAATATTAGTTTGACTTTGTAACATCTCTGAATTTATATTTAGACGTAATAAAATAAAACAAGTACTTCAACTCAAGCACTAGATTGTTTTGAAATTGAACAACGACTAAAAATGTCGTGCAATGATTTTTTCTATCCTCGATATCAGAAGCGCCTGGCTGTTTATAAACCCCCTTCTACGCCATTCATCGCTATTATCGAAAAAATATATTATGTAAAAAACGAAATCAATTTTAATACTATGCACACTGTTGTGTTTCGATAACTAAACGATATTTCTAATTATCCATGAGCAACATTTTAAAAATAAGTTAGATTAAGATTAAACATATTAAAAATAACTGTACATAAACAAAAAACTAAATAATAAAAGAAAGTTTTATTATAAAACTTGTAAAGATATCATAATTTGATTAATTATTATCTAGAAACCATAATTTATTAATATTCAAAGGATGGGTCAAGCATTGAATAAATACACCTAATTATATCATATTAATTTTTATATAACACTTTTCAAATACTTAGGAATTCAGTAGGAAATTTCTACCAATGAGGATCATATAAGACGATTACCCAAAATATTCACAAATCAATTAAAATTCTTAGCAACCTAAGGATGAAAATTCTCATCGTTTATTTTTTTATTAAAAAAATAAACTAGGTAAGATACATAACAAAGACATAATATGTACATACATTAGTAGCTAAAAGTCAAGTAAACAGAAGTTTAGGGTTTCACGAATGGTCATGTAATCTCACATAAAGTTTGAAGGGATATACGAAAGTTTTATAGTATAAATATATTTTATATTTAAAAATTTATTTATTACGTTAGTTATATCTATGGAATATACACGACTATCTAACCGCAAACTTCGACTATGAAATTTATAGCCAATTTCCTTGTAGAACTATCTTCTTGAACACACTGAGGAGACTAATGGCTTAAACTGGTACTAATTGGGTACAAGTGATAACTGCATATTTAATGTAAATCGTTAGTTCGAAAACTAATATTTAAACTATGAGTACATATATGACTGAGCGTTTTGTTGGAGGATAATATTTCAGGGGAACAAAGCTCAATTCAGTCTATTCATTTTCCCGAAAAATGTGAAATTCTAGTTTGAATGTGCAAAATTCATAAATATATGCGCCCCAAAAGGCTTTTTTAGGTTTTAACAAATATTTTTTCTTAGATACAACAACGTTTTGATTAATTATTTTTCGGTGATCTTAACTATTACTAGTTACACAAGTCATCGACTTCATAATCAGTATTTACCTAACAATACAAGAAATCAGAGTATACCTGCTTCAGGACGATCGATCGGGATTTTATTAATACGTTTATTTTATTCTTAACTAAGGTTACCAAATTTTTTCATATAAAAGGAGGATTTTCAGTCACCACGAAATGAAAAGATTTCCCTTCAAATGTCACAAAGAGAAAATGTTATATTTAATTAATATTATTGTGCCAAAGTAGTATACAATTATTTTCAACCCAAGGGGTTTTTTTTATACTCAACATCGTGTTAATTGTCTGTTGGTGATCTTAACTATTACTAGTTACACAGGTCACCGACTTAATAATCGGTATTTACCTTATAATACAGGAAATCAGAGTATACTTGGATCAGGACGATCGATTTTATTATTTTATTAATATTATTCCCGATCTCCCAGTCGTAATACCCGATCAAATCATTATTTTTTTAATTAAGCGGGATTTGAACCCATGACCATAGTATTTGTAGCGCCTGTTTCTCTCAGCGTAAGTTATGAAATAATAACATAATTTCGAGCACGCAATCTAAACAAAACATCAGTTTAACAGATGTATAAATATTTTAATAATATGTGCGCGTGTATTAGGAAAACAATCCACCACTCAATATTGTTATATAAATGAATTTGATATTAAATAAAATTCTATTGGAGCGATGATAAAATCGCTATGATAAGCGGAGTCCCGTTTTATAAAAAGGGGTTGAAATTTATGATGTCTCTTATGCTAATTTATATATAAAGAATTTTTGGTATTCTAATAAAAAATATTTTCATGCTATTGCATTTTGGCTCATGGGTACCGTTTTTTAAATAAGCAAAAATCGCATTTATGTTTAGAGCAGAAGTCTCCAATTTGAATATTCTGATCATTTATTCATGTTATTTTTCAAAGAAATAGCCTTTCTGTATAAATAAGAGTGGTAATCAGAGAGTGCTCCTCCTGTATGTCGTTGTTTACACGTGTTTGTCCACGTGTGAGATCTGAAATTACTAACAGAGGTATTGAAAATGAGGTGACAATGACGTTCGTACAAAATATTATCAATATTATTTAAAATCACTGATATTTTGATATTTGGTCTAAGGAGCCTAAAATGTTTAATAAGCTCCACAATTTTTATTTGAATAGGTCAGAGTCAATGAACATAGATATAAACATTAGATATCGCATTGCATATAAATAATTCGTGTGATGTCGTGTAGCCCATGTATTGCTGCACTCTTCTCTCCCATTCGATGAAGGCATAAGTGTGTCTCCCTCACTTAACACATTTTTAGTGACCCATGAGAGTGGCTGTGACAATACTTTGGCGATTAAAATGCAATAATATTTGAAACATGTTAAAGAAGTAGTGTTTGGTAAAAAGTGAGGCTAGATGTATTTGAGTGTATGTTTGAGTCCATATGACATGTAGTAACAATGCATTTACCCATTTTACTGTGAAATATAACTGAAAATATGAAAAGAGATGTTTACAGTATAATGTTTGCCAGGTAACTCATGTTTTTGACCACTTGATCCATTTGAACTAAACACGCATTTAGCAACCCATGCGATATCTAATGTTTATAACTATGTCAATGAACTTGTATCTATAGAAGTGTCGTGCGTATTATTTTCATACATTGGAACATGGGGGCGACTACTACATGCGCATAGTTCATACATTTATTTTGTGAATAAGCGGTCTGTGGCCACCTGCAAGTACTCTAGTCCTTAAAATTCGACACTCGAGAGCAACAAGATTTTTCTTAAAAAATATCCGAAATTATCATGTAAAATGTAAATAGTGACATTTACTATGCGCATATTATACACATACGCGAGCTGTGGCCACCTGAAATATTGTATTCTCCCAAAAATCCAACATGTTCGATAATCCGACATTCGAAAGCAGGAAGATTGTTCTAAGCCGCAGTCACGCCTCCAGATAATCGAATCCAATGAGCTTTTATCTATAGAAGTCTCATGCGTATTTTTTTCATACATTGAAACGTGGTCGTCAGTACTGCATAAGCATAATATACATATAATTCACACATACGCGGGCTGTGGCTACCTGCAACATTGTAGTCCCTAAAATCCGACACAGGAGAGCAACAACATTTTTCTTACAAAAAACATCCTCATGATCATGTAAATTGTTTACATAGTGACATATTATTTGTCGTTGAATATAACAAGCAATTTTTTATTACCACATTAAGTGAAAGACAATGAAATGTTATTAGAAAGATTGTTAAGTGACAGATAAACAGTGCGAGCCGTAAAAACGAAATCTTTGGTGACAAGTTCATCTCTGTCTCCCATGATTTTGACGTCTTTTAACTTATTATTGGCACATTGACTCAGACTCACATATTTCATAGTACGGATGTTAAGTATTGTAAATCGATCATGAATGAAATCATTTTGTTTAACTGTAGTGTGGATAACTTATGGTCACCGTACTGTGGTGTAGAAGGTGCAATGGCAGAACAGACAAACAAATCCTGGCTGACTGAAAAAAGAGTATAAAGAATTCAAGAGAAGAAGATGTTCCTTGATGGGAATGAATACAGAGTAAACTAAAAGTCTGATTTCAAATACAATGCTTTTTAAAGAGCATTATTATTCGAGAAGATCCTATCCTCCGTAGACAACCACTAACTATATACAGTAACCCTAAGTTATTTAACTAGGAGAATCTTGTCTAGTGAAATCAATCTGTACCTTGGGGGAAAGACCCCAAGATTAAACGTGTTGACTTAATTTCGACCTTTACTTTGATCTCTGAACCGTGTCCACAAACTGGATTTCCTCTCCATAAAATACCACCGTTTAATATTAAAATAAATTAATCACAAATACAAAGTTCCATCATAAGGGCACATTCAGACTGAAAGTAGTCCATGGTAGAATAAATGCGAGTTAAAAATTAATTTTGGCTACGTGTAAGGGCGAAGTAATTAAAATGGGGGTAGAAATAATTATCGTCGACACTTTTGGGCTTAATTAATTTTACCAAAAGCTGTTAACTGTACTGTGAAAAATTCAATTCTTGTTCCCCGCATACTTCAGTGGATTATTAAAGATTCATTATATTTAAATGTTAATATTTTGCACCTTAAAAACCCTCATGTGTCATTTTTTTTACTTTATTGAAAAAAACTATCACTTCATTGATGTTCTTTTAAGAATTGAAAATATAAGACAAACAAAAGGAATGGTTATTAACAAACCTCAGCCAAGAAGGTGAAAAAACAGGTTTTCAATTGCTCACAATTGTAGAGCACTGCGCGGCTTACTTTTTTGAAATTTGCATTCAACTTTATGGTTTGTCCCATGAATATAACTGTTGATGTATATTATATAATATTTTGTGTAAATATCAGACAGTTGAAATAAAATAATACAATAATCAAATAATAAAGTCATATTGGAAAGGAAATCGTTGCAGAGCTCGAAAGCACTTCATTACACCCACTTGGACTAGGTATGGTTATTAACACAAAACCGTATCTATAAAAAACCGTTGTTCGAATCGTCGGCTTGCTGTACAGAATGCATAAATCCATTTTGCCAAATTTTACAAGAGAAACAAAAAAAACTGATTCAAACTGAAAGATGCAGACGGAAAACTACACATTTATTAAAATCATAATTAATTTTTGTTAACCTTCTTATAAAAAACCTATACTAAAAAATAGAGATGCGTTTATATTTTGGGTTCAAATGGATGCACGGGGATAAAAATTATGATATGTACTGAATAACTTTTTTATATCTATATTTAGAAATATTTCCAAAAATTTGGAGTAACGCAATCTGAAAAAAAATGTAGTCTTACTCTCGATGATCTTTACTTATTGTAACCCAAGTTAAAATATTATAATTAAAATGTGTATATATTTTATGGTCTATTCATTTTCTAATGAGATATCTATACTAAAGCACACATTAATTTAAAGGATAAACATAACTTAAATAAAAAGTAAAGTTTAACAAGTGACTGAAAGATAAGAGACTCAAATTAAAATATAATCTAATATGGCTTTTTAATAATATATTAGATTGTTTAAACGCAAATATTTGATTAAATGATTTTGATACTTAACATGCACGAATATCTTAGTATGAGAATTGTCTACAAAAATATACAATATTATTATAGTGATCTTGGGATGATAGAGATTTATATTTTAGGTATAAATTAAATACTTAAAAACTTATTTTTTTTCATCAGAAAATCATGATTTTTTTGCTTAACAACGACGAAATACTCTCCCCAGTTATATATTCACTGAATAATATTAAATTGAATGTCACACACAAGTAAAACTGAATAAAGGGGCTGTGTTATGAAAAAAAATATGGCGAATGTCAGACACAGTCTCACTGATCATTAGCCATAAAATGTATGGGGAAGTAAGGATAAAGAAACACGAAAAATATATTATATTCCTGCTGACATATCGTTCTGGGAAGAAAAATCGCCAACTCTGCTACGATAAAAGAAAACTCACAGAACTAATGAGCAATGCTGAGTGAACTTAATAGGGTGCCCCAAAATGCTAAATATATTATTTATTAATAATAAATACCGTCAAAATTAATTATATGGTGGACTTTTAACCTGTTAGAAGTTTTTAAATGGAGTTAGATTACATTTTTTTGTATAAAAAAATTAAACAATCCACAATTTAAATTTTTTGAAAGCAACGACAATTTTTATTTGGATCGACAGCGTTTTATCATTATTAGCGGAATAATTTATGGTAACCATTAACAAGTGACCGAAACTGTGATATTAGTTAATTAATTTTCAGACGGATTAAAAATCTACCATGTAAAATATTGAAACCATCCGAGTTTTCTGAAAGCAAAGACAATTTTTATTTCGTTTTATTATGGAACGACACCGGCTAATTATTACTAGCGAAATGGTTACCAGTTACAAGTTACTGAGATATAAGTTAATTCATAACAATCGATTATTCTTTGAAAATAGGTTAGGTTAGGTTATACGCAATTATTTATATGAAATACAATTTTTTACTGCAATTAAAGAAATATTTCCGCAAAATCTTATAACAATTCAAATTTATAACAATAATATGTAGGGGATAATAATTATATTATTTTTTACTATGCCTGTTATTTATTACAGGCGTCCAGTTAAATGTCACATTTTTTAAAATCAGAATGATTAGTTTACGATTTTAAAATAAATACGTATTCATTATACTATGGGCGAATTTTTTATGAAAACTGTGTATTATTTGAGTAAATATATGGTCATATTTTCAGGCCTGAACTCATGATGGTTTTTTCAGTGTTTGATTTGCTTTAAACGTATGCTACATATGAATTTATCGTCACGCTATATTGCGAAAAAACGTATCGGTTTGACCATATGTTGCTTTTAGAAATATTGAAACGGCTAAAAAGAGAAACATTCGGTCAAATAGCGTGAAGCTTTAGGACCATGTGTCAGGGAGATGCTGAAATATTGTGTAAAATTATATAAAAAATAATTAGATTTAAACTAAATTAGCATAGTTTGACGTTGATATTGAAATGCGTTTACGCCATGAATGCGTGAAGGACAGTAAAAATATTTTTTAATCAATAACTACTTAAAATCATCACTCACTAAGTAAGTATCTGGCTAAATTATTAATATATAAGCAATTAGCAATCAAATCCAAAAAGGAAGAGCTTGTAAATAATAAACGTTTTTTAAATGACAACAATATATATGGAACTTATTTTAGGAAAATTGTATTATAATTCCTCATTTATTCAATGTTTCTTATATTTGCATAGCAAATGTTAAAATTAAGACACGATCTGAGGCCACATTATTACCAATCACAACTGTTTGCGGTTAGCTAGTTGCATGCGCAAATAAACAAGCTAAACCTTTTAATAAGATATTGTAATCAATTTAGTTTGATTTTTATGAATTCAAATTACAAATGCCAGATTTAACAGACCTAATTAATCATTTTATAATTAGCAATCAAATCTTGCATCGGTAAATTAAAAAAAAAAGTATAAATCCTTGAGTTAATTTTACAAATCGGAAAATGAAAGCTAGTTAAAAATAAACCCCTTGTTAAATGATAACAATAAATATGGGAAAAAAAATTGTATTAAATTCCTCATTTACTATATATTTAATAACAATATACTCTATATTATATAACAAGCTGAAGATATTCTTATATATTTTGATTTGTGTGAATATAAATTACAAATAGCGATTCTAACAGACATAATTATTCACCTTATAATCCAGGAAATCACAGTAAGCATCTATCGAAACGATCATAAGCTTACGGAATAAGTTAAGATCAATAAAATAAGGCAAGCTGAATTACAATAATACGTTTTCTTTGGACGCGAAATATTTTGACCTTCGTCTGGAGTGCGATCCGCGTGCGTTATAAACAGAGACAACCAAATGCCACTTTGCCAATTTGCTACCGTACAATGCTAATTTTTGGCGATTTTCGAATAAAAGCTACTTTTTGCAAAAAATAAGCCACAATTTCATCAAGTAAAAAATTTCCATTTCATAACATGCGTGCTCATTTCTTTTTATAATAAAAAATTTCTATGGTAAAAATATTAATATTTAGGTTTGAATAAGGAAAATTATAAATGCTACTAATAGAGGCTACTTTTTAGATTTTAAATGCCATTTTGCTTCTTTTTTGGAGCCACATTTCATAAAAATAAGTGCTAATTTTTGGCGGACTCTGGTTATAAACGATGGATACGTCCAAGGATTTGAAATTAAGGACATGCAATAAGATTAAAGAAGAAAATTACCTTGATTTCAATTTCCGAGAATGGAACTGCATACCATGGCAAGTCAATGGTGTTTCTTCTGAACGAAGAGGCGTGGTCTATGAGCACATCAGTCCTTGTCCACAGAACAACTTGTACAACTTCCAACTTCTTCTCTTTTGTTCAACTCCGAATAGAGTTCTGCGAGGGTTTTCGTGAAATCGTCTCCGTCGGCGCTAATATTGGCGAACGAGAAATAAACCCCCACAATGATATCGTCCAGGTGATCCTTGTCTCCTCCAGGTATGACTTGACCGGTGTCCACCAGCTGAAAGTTACCGTCCTCGTCCAAGGTGTCGCACTTGGCCAACTGGTTCCCGAATAGTTTGACCTTCCAGTCCTCGCAGCACATGCTCCTAGACATGCGAGACATGATTCAAACAATGGACGGTCAAAATATAACCTGCGCGAGCCGAAACTACTTTATACGCGATCGATAATAGACATACTTGTTGAACACGCCACCCAATCAAATAACACCTTTTGAATACATTCAACTCGAGATAAACTGATAATGAATGTTCAGAGGGAGTGAGTGCCACCCTTCCGCAGCAAAGGCGCTTACCCGACTGAAGTTGAATAAAGAGGGTAGAATCCCTCACTTTTCCAGACGAGCAGGGTTGCCACCTCATTCAATAATTAAATTATTTAAGGAAAATTGTTGTAATTTAGAGAAATGATCTATGAAGATGAAAGTACTCAGACTCCCTAATAAAATTACTGTGGAAATTACAACTAACAATTTTCTTTAAATTATGGAATCCCACCAAGAAGTCCACACTTTCACATTATTGTATATATTTGCTCGTTCAACTTACATTACATTAAAGATTCAAACAAGGATATTATGGATTCCGTTATATTCGTGTTGATTTTATTGGATCGGATAGGACCGACGCAAACTTTTACAGCCGGGTTCGAGAAAAATCCACGAGGACACAATTCCAGCCAATCTTTAAAATAACTACAAAAATGATAAATACAAAAAACTTTTTTTGCAAAATATGTAACAATACGACAGGATAACCATCATTTTTTTCTGAAAAAATGATAGAAATCACATAGTAATAGCTCAGGGGATAAGACGCGAAATAATGATTGATTTGATCGATTATTGCGACTGGAAGATCGGAAATAATAATAATAAAATCCCGATCGATCATCGTGATCCAGGTTTACTATGATTTCCTGTACTGTAAGGTAATTAATGATTATTAAGTCGGTGACCTGTGTAAATAGTAATAGTTAAGATCACCAACAGACAATTAACACGTCGTTGTGTCCAAAAAAACTGTTTTCTCTTAATTATGATAACAAAAATATATTTAAAAAAAATAATGTAATAAGTCGTGCTAGGTAGTATTGGTGTACACCAGCTCTATTCGTATACGCACCGCACGCACACTCTCTCATTACACTATTATATTGAATACGGTCGGTAGAGTAAGTATACAAGCTGTTTTTTAAGTGAGTAACTAACTAGTCTAGTAACAGTAAAATGGTGCTATACACCCGGACATGATCAAAGGGGTTTGAATAAGATTAAAACCATTACGGGATATAAGATGAAATACCAAACCCATTTGTTGTTGGATCGAATTAATTTATCAAATCTAGTTAATGTAAAAATATTTTTTAAATATTCGATACATGGCCATATTCAGTTTTGTGAATGTTGTTATAATAAGATCATCCAGTAAACTATCGGTTTCTTATAAAAATATATAACTATAGTTTATCCAAGATTCATAAATAAAATTATAGAACTTACTTGTAGCAATTGATTTGTGGAAACCCTACAACCTGTGTGGGAGTATTGGTAAAAATGTGTATAGCACACTAACAAAGTTGAAATGTCCAACAGGGATTCAAGTGTTGGTATATGTATGTGGATTGTTTGCATGTTGATGTTCACCCTCTGTAACTAAGTAAGGGGGTTACTGTTGTATGAACTATGGATGGGGTGGAGGAGGGTCTGACCGGATTTCCCTCAAAAATTAAACCTAAATAAGTACAAATTACAATCAACAAGATCTGAAGAAAAAAAACATGTTGGATAAAAATTAAATACTTTAATAAAAACATGTATATAATTGTATAAATATTTGTTGTCGATGTTTAAAAAAAATTACTATAATAAATCATCTCCGTCCATTGTTGTATAAAAAGTATAAATTCTCCGAGCTAATTCAGGACCCAGTTTTCTAGACATAGCCGTGGGTCCTTTGGCCCGACGAATTTCAATTTCTGACAACATTTTTATTGCATCCTTTTTGGATTTGTCTACCAATGACTAAAAACAATCAAATCATAATACTATGGATATTTCGTAATGCAATTATTTTATTCTTACATCAAACAAACATGTCGGAGATGGAAATTTCTCACAAATTGCCTGTGAGGTTTCCAAAGTAGCTAACGGAAATTTCGTCAATGTTTGGCACCAAAGATTTAATAATCCATTACCTTCGAATAATAAAAAATAGCTTAATTATAAAAAAATTTAATTTAATTCCGTAAATTGATATTTACCATCTTTATCGATAACTACACATTTTTTACTCTCACCACGCATGTAAAAATCAAGTTGATTGTCAACATCTTTTATTGCTTTCCTAAAATAAGTTATAATTATTTAGATTGTTAATGTGCCTATATGTTTATTAAAATAATATTTATTTACTTATGAGGTAATTCTGCAATAGACTTTGTAAACTGATATATACAATGTGCCAAATCGTCTGGGGTCTCAACTTTTGTACAGCTTACGCATTCTTCAAAGAGCAATTCTAAAATATTAAGAAACTTAATATTGAATTTGAAATGCAATAATATTAAGTGAATGTGCTTACTAGTTAGGTAATAATCAACATCATTTTCAGACAACACATTATCAATTATATCCTCATTGTAAAGGTCTTGTCCTTGAACTTTATTTTTAAACTTAGCATTTCGTTTGTTAACTTGTGCCCTGAAGTTTTAATCGTTACTAAATACTGTGGATTAAAAAAAAATTATGTGAGAGTTACTCACTTTAAATAAGCTTTGCTTCCATACAATAATACAGTAACTTGACACTGAGATGCTTCTTTTAAAAAATTTATGTGACTATTCAGTGTTTTTGTAATTAAAAATTGTTCCAGCTCTTTCATATCCAAAATTAGAAGGAGAAATGGCTCAACAATACACTCAGAAGATAATTGTAGCTAAAAAAAATTGGAGAATGACGATTTTGTATCCTTTATTGAATATTTAGTAAAAAAAAGATGTATAAAACCTTGTCATCTGCATCGTTCATTAAATATCGAGGTAACTTACGCTTCCACGCTATTGCTGTTTCAGACACTGGTGGAGGATCGGAAATATGATGAATTCCATGAGAATGTATGACTTCAAGTATTTTATTAGAATAGGGTCTGTTCAAAACAGCCGGTCCTATTTCAACTTGCATGTGCTAATAAAATAATGAATTTAAAAAGATACTTAATTAACGGAGAAGTAATAGATTTCATACTTTAATGCATTCACCCGGTCGAAGACATTTTTGTTGTTCTGCTATTGCTTTTTTCAATGCCTTTTCTCTTTCTTTATCAATTTTGCTCACAGATTTTTCTTTTGCAGAACGTTGGACTGTTTTTGTTTTTGCTTTTTTAGTTTGTGTGAGAATTTTTTCTTCTTCATTTTCACTTAAACTATAAACTCCGGATGAACTTTTGGTTGAAAGTAATGATACATGTTGTGAAAGGTTATTTGTTTTTACTGGCGAAGATATTATTTGTTTACTACTTTCAGGAGTCACAGGGTCTTGAAGTATATTATTTTTAATAAGAGGTGAAGAGAAATCATAGTTTTCTATTTCATCATCAGATGATAACGTGACGAAGTCAACTTCGTTTATTTTACGTTTTTTGGTATCGTTGCCTAAAATATATTTTTAACGTAGATTATACGCGATTGATTATTCAAAATATAAAACGTCTACAATTTTAATTGTGCATGAAAGCAAATCAGTACTTGTCAAATTCAAAATCTAAATAAAATTATATTCAACATACTTGTTTTGATGAATTCTCCTACAAAATCAAATTTGGGTAAATTATCTTGTACACTATGATTACTCTCTTCACTGGAGAGTTCTACAGTCTCCATGGTGGAGTCTCTTTTTAGAAAACAGTATTAAAATTTTTGTAAACAGTGGACAAGACGTCATGAAACGAATTGATGTTGCCAGCTTGGGCTAACGGTCATAATTATATGCGATCAGAAATGTTTCTCCTATTTAAGTTTTGACTGGAAAGAAAGAATATTGAGATAAAAACAATCAATTAATAAAATTAAAATGTCAGAAATATAATGTTGAAATATTATTAGCAATGTGAAGTGACATAAATAATTTATAAAAAAAACATGATTCTGAATCATTTTCAATCATTGTAGATAAAATAATGATCTTTCAGAACTCTTAAGTGCTTTGTATTTAAAAATTCCCAAAATTGTGCAATCTATCAAATTTCTTGTTATGTGAAATGTTCGGTTCAACCAACCACATTTAACAAAAGATTGTGTGTCTCATTACAGGTATTCAAAAGATTAAAAAGTCCAAAGTATGGTAAAAGGTATGGAAACAATCCATGGTAAAAATAAAAAATGGAAATGGTAAAAAATAATTGTGAGATTCGAGTTGCCAGTGTTCGAGGTGCAGTAGCAGTCAGGACGTGGCTGTCAGTGGTGACAGTGACAGCAGCAGTTGACAACACCTGGCTGGAGCAGGAGAACAGGAAAACAGGAACAGGAGTACCACTATCACTATCAGCACCATGGAGGGGCGGGGAGGAGTGGCAGCAGGGGCGGGGGCGGGGGCGGGGACACCTGCAGGGGCGGCCAACAACTGGGAGGCGGACAAGAAGGGCTGGCTGCTCAAGTGGACCAACCTGCTGAAAGGATACCAGAGGCGCTGGTTCGTGCTGCACAATGGAGTGTTGTCCTACTACAGGTTACTACAACTGAGAGACTATAACTATAACTATTATCTATTATAATGCATACCAGTACTATTACTCAACTCTATTTACTTGACTATTAACTATTAACTGTAAGGCTTGGTGCACATCTTACAGCTAAAGATCTGCTCACAAGTCACAACAATTCATTTTCATCTACTCTGTGTGTTTACTTTATCTATAATTGCAACAGTTTTACTATACACATTTATATACTGTTCATACAACTATACAGCTTACGTATTTACCAGTTGCGAATGAAAAAGATATTAAAAAATAATTTATCTGTCGCTTATTACCACACCGATCTAGATAAAATAGATGTCTTATCTTGTGATTATATTTGACCAATAATATTTTGTCCATACAGAGTTTTTCCTATGCACGTATGCAGTATAAATAATCATTTTGTGATATATAATTATGTGAATGCAGCATGAGCTTTTTGACGGATACTAAAACACTACCATTATGCAGACTGCCTGAATGGAAACATGATGTTTATAATCATTCATGAATGCGAATGCATTTTAAGCAAAATTCTCTAGTACTGTTCTCCATCTGAAACTACCTAACCTTCTAACATTTATAATAATTCTTTGTATAAAGATAACATAAATTTCAGCAAATTAAAAACAGTATTTCAAATATTAATACTCTTGACATCACAATGCATATTATTTTATGAGATACTGATTTTAATTTTGCAAATAAATTTCATGTTTTGCATTAATTTATTTTAATGTGATGTGGTTTTTTTAATGCTTGAAAGTTCCGAATGCATCTCAATAACTTACAATTTATGTTCATTAGTTCCATTTCCCAAAAAGTATTTTGAATAGAATTGTGAAGCCGAGGATTGGTTGTTTGGTTGTAGGTTTGAGGGCGGGGGACGTTCACTGTCCCTCCGCAGACGTCGCGGCCCCCGCCAACAGTGAGTAAATAATTAAAATTAGAAAACCGCTTCATCACTTTCAAGATTATCAGATAACATCATTTTCATTTTGGTGTATTTACCTATTTGTTTGTTCTGTTTGGTTTTGGCTTTACAGGATTGCTTTTATGATTATTTACAATTGAAATTTTAGGGTGCTTTGATCAATCCTGAATGAAGTAGCTACTATATTTTTCTATATTACTAAGAATCTACAAGATACTTTCTTATATTTATGAAGCTGAATGCAATTAATGTATTGTTTGTTATTTTTGTTCAACTTTCTTACTGCAGACATATAAAAAAAAACAAATTTCATATTTTTATAATCCTATCATATTCTCATACAATAATCTATATACTTGCTTTACATTTATTTATGGTTTGTGTATTTCACCATGATTATTGTTCAGACATTGGGAAAGAAACCTCCAGTGATATTTTTTTTTTTAATTATACACACTTAATAAATGAATTTTTATTTATTAATTTAAATTACATTTTTTATCATATGTTCAACAATATAATATACTATTAAGTAATGTTATTAACCTTCATATTTTTACATTTAATTCTTATAAAAACAGCTTTCAATATTTATTTGTAAATGCAAGATAATAATGTTTTGCATTTAATTTAAAATATGTTATGTTACTAATGGATTTACTTTTACAGAAATCAAGCAGATATGGCGCACACTTGCCGGGGTACCATTACTTTAGGACGTGCTCTCATCCATACTGTGGATCCGTGTACTTTCATTATTTCCAACGGAGGAACACAGACATTCCATATAAAAGCAAGCAACGAGGTAGAAAGGCAGAGTTGGATCACAGCGTTAGAGTTGGCCAAGGCCAAAGCAATGTAATTTCTACCTCTCTAATACTAAAACTATCTGTATGATTAGATTAATATATCCTTTAACTATTTAGTCGGGTTGCTGAAAGTGAAGATGAGGAGGATTCAGCGACGGTGTCGACAGTCGAGGCAGGTCTTGCCGTTGAAAGGGAATTGACTACATGTCTTAATGACTTGACCGAATGCTTGGAATTAATCAATAGACACGGAACCGCTCTGCAAAGAGCGTTAGCTGATTTAGGACATCCAGACGAACAAGTATCTGAAAAAGCCACTCTCTTCAGAATAACCTGCAATCTCATGATGAATGTGAGTCCTCTTAAAGGATTGTGATAAATTCATCGTATTAATGTTATTCTATCTCCAGTCCTGTCAGAAATTCATCAAGGTAGCAGAAACACACTGCAATAGATATGGACGTCTGCTGCAACACGAACGCAAGCAAAAACAACGTCTACAAGAAGTTGTCGAACAACTCGCCAGGCAGCATGACAATTTGGAGAAGAGTGTACATGCTCAACCACCCGCCAGTAAAACACAATGTGAGTACTTATTTCATTATTTAAATATTTATTTTTCAAATGCATTTCATACACGTGTCACCGTCTACGAATGCTATTTTTAAATTCAATTGTCAGCCAGAACGCCGACCATCTGTATTCATAATCCCCACACATATTATGTCTGAAAGACAAATTTGGCATACGTACGTTTTTTTAATAAAATAATAATTTCAAATGTCATATTATTGGCTTCCGTTGACGGAAAATTAAAATGGTGGTTAGTCATGTCATACTAAAGATAAGAACGTATGCGTGCAATGTTATTACAGTGCACATGCTACCGTATCTTTCATTTTATAAATATACATCAATCAAATGAGAACATCATTTAGAAAATAGATCTATTATGAAGTCTTCAATTATTTACAAACTGCACGTGAAATATAAATTGCTCAAATATATATTTGACGTCACGTATTGATTTAATTTTCTCAGTATTTGACTCGCCGCCCTCTAAATTCCTTCAAAATGCAAGCGGCTGGATATAATATCAAATCAAATTATCGATTTCCATCGTTTGTAGATAAAATGTCACTCAACATTCAATTGCTGTGTTTCGGACGCCATTTGTCGTTTAATAAACAGAAAATAAGTATGAAGAAGAGTTCATATGTACAATGGAATGTGGTCGTCACTACTACATGCGCATATTATACATATTTATATTACACACATCCGCGGGCTGTGAGCACTTGCAACACCGTTGTCCCAAAAATCCGACGCTTTTTTATGATCATGTAAATTGTTTGCATAGTGACATATTATTTGTCGTTGAATATATCAAGCTACTTTTAATAACGCATTTCACCATATTAAGTGAAAAACGGTGTAATTTTACTAGAATAATCGATAAGTGACAAATAAACAGTACGAGCGGTGAAAGCAGCGCCCCAAGTGGATATCATACGAAACCATTAGTGTCAAATTCATTATCGTCTCCCTCGGTTTTATAGTCACTTCTAAATACATATGCAACTTGATATTAATTGAAACTAAAATATTTTTATCGTAATTATATTATGCCAGTACGATTATAAAAAATATACTAAAGGGGGCCTAAGATTTTTATTGTTAAAAAAAAATTATGACAGCTTGAGAATCTTCGGTTTTATTAATATTTACAATAAACAAGTATGAGCTCACTTTATGATGTCATCGCATTTGTTCAAATTCGAATTTGTTGTTGTTTACTTGCAATGTGCGTAGTGCATTTTGGTTGAAATTACGCTGTACCGTACTTTGTTTACAATTTCATATCAGGCGGTCAATCACCTAATAAATAAATACGCAAGATTCTCTTTTTAAAATAATAATTAAAAATTTAAAAGTTTAACTAGCCGACTTGGACCATTAATGAAGGTGTAGTTGTGTTACATTTAATGTACCATTCCTTACATTTAATTATTATGATTTTCAATTATTAAAAGTTCGTTGAATTACAAATCTAATAGTCTTGTCATCCGAAAGTGGTAAATGAAAAACCATATAATTTTTCCCCAAAACGATAATTTTATAAAAAATACATACCGATGTCCATTACATTTATTCTTTATTCCATTAATAAGTTTTGTCTACGATGTCGTTTATAAAACTTAACTTACCTACTTACAAATCGTTACGTCACCGAATCCAATTAGTCGAACCGGATTATCCCGCAATCAATGAAACAGTTTGTAATGCAATTGTTTGCAAACATAATATATTGTATCAAACAGTACCACCGAAAAAAGGCCATATAATATTAGGGTTGCTCATTCATAATGACGGTGTGGTAGTAATTTGTATGAAAAACACGTCTTTGTGGAATTTAATTTGGACTGTGTCGTGTACATATTTTGTAATTAATTTGACATTGGCGTACATATTTAATATTCATAAATTATTAATTCGTGGTCATTGCACCTACGTGGACGCTAATTTTATTTTAAAAGTTCTGGTGGTTATTTTAGCAATTCGTGTTTATTTCTTTATTTACATGACGTCTTTATAGTTACATATCGTATCGCATTTGCTTGATAAAAATGTGGTTAGTTTGCCAAGTAGATACGTGTTGTATTCCTTCGACTTGATAATTTAATATTCTTTTAATTTGGTTTTTATTGTTATTAATAAATAATAATATTACACTGTATCAGTTATGCAAGAAATTTCACTTGTCTTATAAAGAATCTTGCACACATTTCAAATCTGAAAAAAACTTGTCCCACAACTCTTATCAATTATTAATTAATATATTTTTGAGTATAACTGAATTATTGCTGGTGTACACCAATACTACCAAGCTCTATTCGTATACGCACCAATACTACCAGCTCTAACACCACTCATCAACACACTATTATATTGAATACAGCCGTATGAGTCCGAATCAATTCAAGAAATCAATCCAGCTTTACTCTGATTTCCTGAATTGTAAGGTATATACTAAGACGATTAATAGTTAAATAGTCCGTTATTTGACGAATGTTTTAAGTAAGTTGTAAACAAAGAGCACGTGCGTTTTTAGGACGGGAAACCAGTTTATTTGTCGAAAATCGAAATGCTGACTCCTTACTTATTTTGATTATTTAGTATATCGACGGCTTAATTAACAAACGCGATAACTCCACATATTTCAAAAAATTGATTTTATTGCGGTAACGGGAAAACAGTTTATTGATCGAAATGCTGACTTTTACAAAGGTTTGTTTCACATTCATATAACAAACCATAGTAAAAAATACCCTAAGGCGTAAGTGGTCAAATCGATTTTTATATTTTAAAGTAATCTAAATGTTAGACTATTTAGAATATCGTCTGCTTAATCTGCAAACGTGATAACTCTACATATTTTTATAAAATCACTATTTCTTAACGGATATTTTTATATATATATATTATTTAAACATTAACATATAAATATATTCTTTAGGCCCTTTCTTCATAAAACTTATTCTTTTAAATTCATTTTATTATTAAGAATTGAAATTAAAAAAATATATTATAATAAGCAATAATTTTATCAACCCCTTCAGATCTGAATCATTATTAATGAAGAATTTATAAGGTTTTAAATGTTGTGTGCATAATTATAGACACGGGGTCTGATAGGGTTAAATAAATAAATTAATTTGGTTGCATGTGATAATAATAGAAACCGATTTTTCGCACTTCCGCCCCCTAGCTATGATAATATGATAGTATTTTGTATCTCACTTCCTGAATTAATAATAAAATAAATGTTTACACACATAATTGTACACAGTGATTTGAATATTTCATATCTAGCTTCATGAATATTTTATTTTGCCGGGTGTACTATACAACATGTCATATTGAACTTAAAGTAATTAAATGTAAGGAATGGTACATTAAATGTAACACAACCACGCCTTCATTAATGCTCCAAGTCGGCTAGTTAAACTTTTCAATGTTTAATTATTATTTTATTAGTTTGAGAATCTTACGTATGTACTTATTAGCTGTTTGTGTTTGTATTATTATAAGCATACGTCATAGGATTCATGAAACGACAATAATACGTAAACAACAACATAACCTCAAACGGCACACACGGTTAGCAACCTGAGACATTATGACAACATAGTGTTTACAATTAGTCGTTGTTGATGCAAATACGGTCAGCGACCTTAGGCGTTATGACAACATACTTGTTATTGTTATTCATTTGAACTTGACCTTGAAAATGACTTTTGTTTATGTTATTCTATGATGACATAATATATTCACTGATTATCATAACACATTTTTTTATACGAAAAAAATCTTAGGCCTCTTTTAGTATATTTTTTTAATGATCGTATTGGAATTATATATTCGCCTTTAATTTATTTGAAGTTCAACCAAATACAGGTTGTTTATTAATTGCGTTTCTTGGATATTTTTACAGTAGTTGTGATATTCTCTTAAAGAGTCTATAATTAAAATAATAAGCACATGTAATAATAGTGTGCGTGACAACCCTGAACCGGTCGACCTTAGCTTTGATTGGCGCATCGTCATCCAGTCATCGCTGGTCTTCTGGCGGAGGAGTATCGCTTGTTTGTTATACTCTTTCGTCAGTTTATTTCATTGTTGTTAGTTTAGTGATTGATAAAATATTTTGCATTAAGTGTGTTTTCTTTGGATACATCCGCCGCCCCCATAAGTGAACACGAACACTGGGTACGTCAGTTTTATTTATAATACTCACATGTAATCACAATGACCAATTTCAAACATTTCCATGTGTACTACATAGTCTAATTTAGAATATATTTACAAACTGATATGGGCCTTGAATATTAATAGGAGGTCGATGAAAACAAAATTCATTTCCACAATGCCTTTGATAATATATCGCATTTCTTAATATACAATTTACACAACCTTCAAGTTCACAGTGAAAACTATGTGCTGTAATATTTTTTTATCTTAGAAAAAGACTCGTTAGTAACCCAAGCATTTAAAGTCTTTATTTGAAATCTCGCCATTTACATTTTGACTAATTGTTTTGTATATTTTTATACTTAAACATATACATTTTAGATTTAAATTAATTAAAATAGATAATTATTTATTTCTCGTTTTAAATTTAGTATATATATCACTCGATTATCTATAATAATGCTATATTATTTTAGAATAAGATATTAAATTAGAAAAAGACTCGTTAGTAATTAAAGCCAGAGTTATTTATTTATTTTATTTATATTGCTTTTGAGGAGGTTTTTACAAATGTTGTTTATTTTTTTAGACCCAACGTGTTAATTAATTGTCTGTCGGTGATCTTAACTATTACTAGTTACACAGGTCACCGACTTAATAATCAGTATTTACCTTACAATATAGGACATCAGAGTAAACCTGGGTCAAGAAGATCTATCGAGATTTCATTATTATTATTTCTAAATCTTCCAGTCGTTATAACCGATAAATAATTTAACATTATATTAAAAATTTAATTAACAAAAATATTAGATGAATTATTATATCTTACTTGAGTGTAATTTGAATCCATGATCATTGTATTTGTAAACACATGCCTTAACACCTGAGCTATTAAGCTGTGTTTACTAATCAGAGACAATTCCGGTACTAATATACTGAAACAATGCTGTTGGTATTTATTTAATACTAAAGCCTAAAAAAATTATACTATTATTACATTATTTTATAGTTTTGCAAATCATAACTATTGGTTACTATTTTTCTCTACAAACATACGAAGCAAAGTAATTATTTAACATTAATATTATTTCAAAGTCTTGTTAAAAATATGAATAGTTATTTTTTTCATTAAAGAATGTACTTTGACACAACACTTTTAATAATGAATTCCCTCCAGTAGTTTGTAATTGAATACACAGTGCTTTTTAAATAATCTCTAATATTAACGAACATATATTTGCATATAAAGCAAACAGAAACTGTCACGCAAAACCACATTTTTGTATTGTATATTATGCATATAAATAATTAATTGTAAACATCGCATTAAAGGTGATAAACCTTGACCTGATTTGGGTTAAAAAATAACGATATAATGTAGAACAAATTGACCGTTTAGCTCTAATCAATTTAATATTCGACAAGGAAACGTTGAATTTATCGAAAATTGTTTCTCAATTTTATTTTTTATCAACAAACAAAGAATCGCAATGTTTTTCACATATTTATTTAATTTGTACAATCCTTGTATTCACTATCAAAAATAGATTTTTAATAACGAATATCTAATATTTTTATGCGAGGAAATTTGTTTGAAGATGAATACATTGTTTATCAATACATTAAATACTAATGTGTGTTATTATTTAGATTTTTTGTATTAATGGTAAAAACCGATATATTAGCAGGCCATGCAACTATAAATATCAAGATGGCGCACCAAGTAGTAAGGGCGGATAACGCAATACGCCCTTTTTCGTTACCACCGATATGAAAATGCCTGACTATGACCTTTTGTGCTGCCCTTGTCAGACTCGTCTACTAGGTCTGCCATCTTGATATGTAAACATCCAGTTGTATGGCCTGCTAATATAATGGTGGTATCGTAAAAACCCATCATGTACATTAACTAAAACGGTCCAATAGATCAATGGGCCAGTATTACAAGTTGGAATACCACCTACAGATTATAACCTAGTGTTATTTTGACCAATAAGAACCGTTCGTGGGTTTTCAGCTGACATTGTTTCACTGCTCTACAAATGTGAAAAGTTTTCGTGGTGACATTTCAACCCTTCATTGTTTCACATGCGATCTCTTTATAATACAGGGTGGACTTGAACTAACTGAGAATATTTTAGGGTCTGATATTGTAATTCAATACTGCGTACTTCACAGATACAACTTTAATTAATAAAAAAAAATTTTTTTTCGCGATACAGCAACAACCAAATAAAATATTGTCAGTTAGTTCAAGTCCACCCTGTATATTATGGGGGTTGTTTCTATCAACCACCGTAACCATGTAGCCATGGTGCTAAACAATGTGATTCATTCACACAATCGATCGTATTCACATATTTAAAGAAAACAATCAAAATACTTCACGCGATTTTGAGTAAGCTCTCTTTGTTTATTTTTTAATTTTCAGCAGGTATTTATTATTATATTTTTGTAATTTATCAGCTCTCAATGAATATTTTAAATAAATCATCCATATCTCCTACAGTGAATCTTTATCTTGTTTGTGTTGTACAAAAGTGTCGCTTTTAGTTGACCTAACGTGGATTTCATAAATAATAACCAAATAAAAAAAATGACAAGATGAATTTACCTAGTTACAATTTTAACACGTTTTCGTATATTGTAAAAAATCATTAAGGAATCTGTATAATTTCTAAGATTTTCTTTCTATGTTATTTTATGGAATAATGCCGTACACTGAAATTGACATTTTCGTGAAAATCGAATAAAAAATATGATGAAGTCTTGATATCCAATAGTTTTTTTTTACACAGATCGATAGAGAGTTTACTTACAAAAGATGTTTTATGGAAAAAGTTTTTATGCATGAGAGATTTTTTACAGATAAGACAAAAATAATAATAATTTAAAAAAGGTTTAAAAACAAAAATGTTTGTATATAAAATAAAAGAAAGTAAGGTGTAAGAAGCAATAATTTATATGTTACTATATAAGGTCGCTCCTAAACAAGCCCTGTAGGTGGCTGAATTGGTGGAAAAGAGTGCCAAGTCGTTGTAGCCTATTCAAAGGAGAATAAAAGAGTCATTTGTATGATGAATAGTGTGAATAGAATGGAATTTATTAGTTACTATTTTTAATATGGGATGGGGTATTGTAAAAATATTCATTTGTACTTGAATATTTAATAGTAAATCTAAACATAGTTTTCTTGGTGGAATTAAAATGCAACTAGTTAGTATTTTTTTTGTTCGGGTCTTTTGACAAGAGTTTAATAATAAATCAATTGATTAATTTCACAGTGTTGGTCACCTGTTAGTGGCGGTAATTTTATTTTATACTAATAACAAGCTGTCCCCATAGATATAAACATTAGATATCGCATTGCATTTATAAATAATTCGTGTAAACCCGTGTATTGTTACACTCTTCTCTCCTATTCTATAAAGCCATAAGTGTGTCTCCCTCACTCAACACATTTCTAGTGACCACTGAGAGTGGTTGTGACAATATTTTAAACATGTTAAAGAAGTAGTGTTTTGTAAAAAGTGAGGCTAGATGTATTTGAGTGTATGTTTGAGTCCATATGACATGTAGTAACAATGCATTTACCCATTTTACTGTGAAATATAACTGAAGATATGAAGAGACATGTTTACAGTATAATGTTTGTCAGGTAACTCATGTTTTTGGCCACTTGATCCACTGTTCAATAAATAACCTACCGTTTGAATGCTAAATAACGTTACTTTTCAAATGTTAAATAATTATAAAACATTGCCCGTTTTAGAGCACGTCAATATTGTAGGATATAATAAAGGATGTGACATCCGTCTTCACGTGCACAACTCTCGGTATTTGAAATATTATTTTATCAAACATAAAATAGTATAAATTGATAGAAGAATGTTATACACGTCTGCATACGATCGAAGTCCACCGAATATTGAATCCTAGTCTACCACGTCAATAAGCCACTGTGTTCACTGAGCCACATTCAAATGTCATCCTTGTGACCTTTTCCGTCTGCGTCACTGTTCGATTGACAATTATGTAATAACCAGGAGTCGAAGATCATTTAATAAGCTCTTTTTTGGTTGGCGTCAATTTATATTTACCAGCGTAATAGCTCAGGGGATAAGGCACGTGTCTACAAATACTGTGGTCATGGGTTCAAATACGCTTAATTAAAAAAAATGATTTGATCGGGTATTACGACTGGGGGATCGGGAATAATATTAATAAAATCTAGATCCATCGTCCTAATCCAGGTTTACTCCTGTGTTATTTCCTGTATTATTAAGTCGGTGACCTGTGTAATAGTTAAGATAACCGGCAGTTAAATAATTACTTTGTTTCGTATGTTTGGAAAGAAAACTAGTAACCAATAGTTATGATAAAATAATGTTATAGTTAAAATAAATACCGACAGCATTGCTTCAATGTATTAATACCGAAATTGTTTCTGATTAGTAAACACTGCTTAATAACTCAGGACAAAGGACACGTGGTTACAAATACAACGATTTGATCGGTTATTACGATTGGGAGATCGGGAAATAATATTAATAAAATCCCGATCAATCGTCTCGAGCCAGGTTTACTCTGATTTCCTGTATTGTAAGGTATAACTAGTAACTAGTAATAGATAAGATCAATTAACACGTTGTTGTTCATAATAAAATAAATTTAAGCCCCTCGGGGTATTCTTCAATTACTAACGAGTCTTTTTCTAATTCAATATCTTTAATTGTAGCATTAAAACAGTAAAACGAGTGATATATTTCATGCTTTTGAGTTACTACATTTTAAACGAGAAATAAACCATCCACTTCAATTTATTATTAAACCTAAAATTTGCATATTTAAGTATATAAAACAATTTCATTTTCTTAATGGCGAGATTTTAACTGAAGACTTTAAATGCTTGGGTTAAAGTTTGTATGAACGTTTTTAATTCGTCATGCTGGAAATTGTGGGTTTCTTTATTTCAATAACATTTTTATTTATTTTTAGAAATAAATATTATTTTTTTAAATACATATGTTATTCTTCAAATTAAAACGGTTGAATTTAATACCCGGTAAAAATGCAAATATTTTTCCACTTCTCAGAATGACAGCAATCATTATAAACGGTCTTCATCGTTAACAATATCGAATAAAATCGTCATTTGAAGGTGAAAAATATCAACTTTTAGTAATTAGCTTTGTTGTTTAAAATGTCATTGTCCCTTTGTGCATTGTTATAAATTTTGTTACAGAGAAAGAACTTTGATCATCATCAGCTGTCATAATTATTATCGATTGATTGTGTACAGCTGTTCGTTATCAATTTGATTATCTAATGCTGATGATAATCATCTTATCGCGTCTATAGTCATTATTCAATGATGTAATTACTGATGAGTAAAATTTTAAGAAAAAATAAACTAATCGCATGTTGTCTTCTTTCATCGACCGCAAGGTTTTCTTGTAATAAAACACAAACTTTAATGGCGCATAATTTGAATTTGTATAGTATAAATATTTAAAAACGTCCGTCCAATTGTGTCGTAATTCCCCGATGATATATTACTAATAAACGAATGAGGGCATCACAAACAAAATTTGTTTGTTTATTTTGTACAAAAATAAAGCATCGTCCAATTTTATGTTACTGATAAATTTTTTTAAACCAGCTCTTTTTTTCTCGAAAAAATATTTATTTGCGGATGTATTCAATATTATATGTAAATAGAGTGTGTGCGTGCGGTGCGTATGCGTGTACACCAATATACCAAGCTCTAGTCTATTCGTATTCACACCATTTAGCATGACTCACTAACAAACTATTATGTTGAATACGGCACGATATTAAACGTCTCCCCAATTTAAAATAAGCCCAACGGGGAGATAAGGTCAGTTCTGGGTCTCATAAGGTCTTCAAGTAGTGAGCTACGTGACTCGAGAGTTAGTAGCAGAGATTTGACTCGAGAGTTAGGTAGCTCACTGTTTTTAGAAATCTGTCCTCAACCAATGATTGGTCACTCTCACACACGATATTATATTGAATACGATCGTTGGTTATTAAAAGTAAGATTACTAGATTTTTTATTGCAGTTATTGGCGTATATCTGTATTACCCGTGAAAATATATTTTTACTAGTGAAGTATATATTTTCGCTAAACACGGAAAAATCAGTTAGTCAAGGCTAGAACACGTTAAGTATTATAAAAAATATATAATATACATATGATAGCATAGTGAAACCTTTAACAGCGGTATTCACTAAAATGCATACCTACATGATAGTGTCTATGGTTTTGAAGTAAATGATCTGTCAAAGTGGAGAATTCCAGCTGGATTACTCGATTTTGACTGCTGTCACTGTCAAATTCAATTATTCCAGCTGTCACACTGACAGTGACGGCCGGAATTCTCCACTTTGACAGATCTTTTACTCAGTGAGTCTTAAAAGTGACAGAACTATAGACACTATCATGTATGAATTTTAGTGAATACTGCTGTAAGTCGCCGGCAAATTTCGCGCGCACAGTAGTTTCTTATATTTCCACCCGTTGACAGTTCGTCGCCAACAGATTTCGCGTTCTGTTTGTCCAGACCTTTATGGCCGTATTCAATATAAAAGTGTGTTAGTTAATTATGCTGGATCTGATACACCAGCAATAATTAATAAATACTCAATAAATAGTAATACAAAAAAAAAATAACAAGAGCTTTGAATTATCAGTGTACACCAGGTCTATTCGTATACGAACCGCACGCACACTCTCATTACACTATTATATTGAATACGGCCGTTTATTATAATATCAAATATTACCACATCAATCACAATTTTTCTTTCTACAAATGAAATACACTTAAAAATTAAAACCGTTGAAATAACTGGAAAATCTATACAGTATGGAGTTTGGGTGTCGTGTATGCTACAGCCAATGAACGCATATCTATAGAAGTGTCATGCGTATTGCTTTCATACATTGGAACATGGGCGGCACTACTGCATGCGCATATTATACACATACGCGGACTGTAGTCCCTAAAATCCGACACTAAATAAAGCAAGAACGGATTGTGATGACCCTTAGTTTTTATGCAGAGGCCATGAAGCTTCGTCTGAACAGAATGAATGGCAATTCGCCAACTAAACTATATCACATACTCACCAGGTAGAAACACACGCTGCTTAATTTTAACATTATGATAATTGTAAATGTTCTAGTCCATATTTAAGGTTATATTATTAGTCCTTAACGAGGTCAGTTAAAGTAACTTCACACATATATTCGAGCCTACTCTTTTGAAATACCCTCAATGCTGTATTATAAGGTCCATAAATAGACTACCACCTTGTCCCATTCAGACACGATTTAACCTTCATTATTATTATTACAAATAAACGACTAAATTATTAAATAACTTGATTAATTTTAATTGAAATTTTCAATTTGTTAATATGTTTTTATGTTCTGTTTGGCTCTTTAATAGGACGGTTGATTTAATTTTTGCTTTAAAGTTGTTTATTTTTCTATTAAGAGAAGTTTGAATTTTCAATGTAAATTATAAATAAAATAATTTAATACGGTTTTCATATGATGACAACACTCATCACAATATTTAAAAAGCAAGTCACCCAATAAATACTTTTTTTTTACATTTGTCATTATTAAATATCTGTAATATTATTTTGAAATTAATTTAATATTATTATCCTTAAAATACCCGTTTAGATTTTAGATATGTATTAATTGTAATAAAATATTATTCATCCATCTGGTAACACTGATGGTTGAGGTATCCGTACATATATATAACATACACACACGTTCAACAATTATTATTAAATAATTATTTTTAACCAACAGTCAATCAGAGTAAACCTACGTGGATATGATGATAGACAAGGATATTAATAATATTGGGCCGTATTAAATATAATAGTGTAATGAGCGTGTATGCGTGCGGTGCGTATGCGTCTACACCAGGCTCTAGCCTATTCGTACACACTATTTAGCACGACTCACCAACACTATTATATTGAGTACTGCCCATTATTACAGGTCTCCCAAATTTATTATTATTAGCCGAATGAAATGTAGTGGCCACTAATAGAAGAGCCAAACTGAGAAATTAAATAAAAAGTTTTATATATCACTAATCACAGCCATTTGCGGTAAGTTAGTTCTCATGTGCGTGTGTTTAAAATTCGATATTCGCTCTACATTTTTAATAAATTAAAATTAGATTTGCATATTGTTAGCTAATTTATTTTTTCTCTCAATAATTTATACAAACTCTTGATGAAATATAAAACAATAATTTAAATAAATAAACAAAGCCGTATTCTAATAATAATCTTAACGTATACTTTAAAATTGCGTCGATTATAATCATCATTAGTGTTGAAATTATATATTTTCTAGACACTGAAACATTATAACTTGTCCGTAATATTCATAATATGATGTTTATGCAAGATTGATATGTATTTTTAAAATTATTAATAATTTCCACTGTGGGTGGTTGTTTCAAACATGCTTTTTCCATTACAATTCAGTTTTACACTCTGCTTTATGACATGGAAACTTTATTATTATGATGCATGACACTTCTATCCCCTCGTTATACACCGTTTATATTATTTTTTTGCATAATAACTATATTTATTCGTATTAAATCGAGTAAATGCAGAAAAATTTACATCTACTTTGGAATCATCATTTTATAATTGGAAGACAATTAGATATTTTGATAGTCAACTACTACAACTTCGATTCTGAATCCCTCAATTTTAATATAATTATTTTTTCTACTAGTTATTATGATGATTCATTTCATGGGGTAGAGTTTATGACTTTTAGCTTGTGTAAAACAATCCTTAAGTTCAGTACAACTGACAGTTAAATTGATACTCGCCACACACGTTCAGTTTGACTGTCAGTTCAACTGAACGTGTGTGGGACGCATTAGGAAAGTAATCAGTCAATGTATCATTGAGCCTTAAGCTACTTACAGATGATTTTAATTTTGACATTTTAACATTTTTTTGGAGATGGTTTTATATATATATATATATATATATATATATATATATATATATATTTATCAGAAAACAGCCTACACGATCAAACTCAAGGAAATAACCAATAACAACGAGACAAATATCATGAAAAAGCTGTCTTGATGTTCTTTAATAGTTACTATATTAATTTATACCCTGTTTAAATACAAACAACAAATGGTAAACGAATATACACCTTATAAAATATATTTAAAAAAATACCTATAACTTTTTTCACATAGTTATTTTGAATTGGCCCCCATAGTAACTATTAAAAATATATTATGTTTCGTCGTTATTGGAGCCAGGAATACCTTCCATTGCTTATTTGACCGTCTAAAATGGCCTTTATATGAATGCTTCATGGACTATTTTTTCCTTACTGTTATATGAGGATTGTATTAAATAATTACATTATTAATTTATATGATCTTGCCATCTCCATATACTGTCTCTTCATTCAATTAACTTCATATGCTTTCACCACGCAAGTAATTTGACCGATCATCTAATAAATATTAAGAGCACACTCAAATCTCTAAATAGACGGTGTTAATTTGTATAAAAAAGTGCTAATGACTTGTTTGGCACACGAACACTCAAAGGTCATTCAAACACGATTTTTACGGTCCCATAACACTGTATTTATATTATTTTTATCCAGAACGGACAATATGCAATTGTTAAAGTTGGACGGTAAACTTTGGTGACCCTATCCAACAACACCGATATTAGAAGGCCTGACAGGTGGATTATAAATATCGCGACAGAGGCAAGTTTCACTTAGACTCGTCTGCTTGTTGCGCCATCTTGATATTTATACATCCTATTGTATGGCATTCTTATCGGCATTAACGCTTTCTCCCATTAATGGGATGATATAATATATATTTATATTTTAAATTGATGTATTTTTAAAGGATGATATTATTTCTCAAAAATATTATTATTTATTTATTTATTTATTCTTTACATTTTTAAATTGATACTTACTAACATTCCATAAAAAATCCGAAATAAAAATGCAGGAAACCATATGTATTTATTTATTTATATTCATAATTGACGGGCTGGGTGGAATAAGGGCGTATACTGGAGTAAGTGATTATTTATAATGTCAATTTGAGAATCTTCGGTTATTATTATGATGTTAGTATCGTATGGCAACACTATTCTCTCGATTTGCGTAGTTTGTTGACCTATAACAAATTATTTTATATGAAAAAATAATTTGGCCCATTTTAAAATATGTTGATACATTGATCGATAGAGAATTCACAGAAGTCATATTAATAAATAGAGGTGTATACCACAATCCGCCCTTATTCCACCCAGCCTCTTAATTATTGTTATAAATATACATATTTTCGATACTCTACGTCCTCTTCAATATATTTCTCGTCAATATTTTCCGAACAAGAAACTAATCAAGGAAAACTCTCTTTACAAGTACGACTAATTAGATTATGTCTCACAACTTCTCCAATAAGTAGGCGAGGCTTCGCCAAACAATACAACCTCTCATCATAATTAAAACTTCCTGTATATAAAATAATAAAATAAATATATAATCAATACTCTCTCCGTTTTATCAGTATTATTATTTAAGGTGGAAAATATTTAAATAAAATCAGGTGAGGCTTGTCCTAAGATTAGCAGTATTTAATCTCAATCCTGTAAGATGTAGAGGCTTTAATAATTGTTTTGCATATTCTCAAAATCCCATAAAACACAATATTTTATACATTTATTTTGTCTTAACTAAGGTTACCATATAAAAAGAGGACTTTCAGTCACCTTAATTAACGCGAAACGAAAAGATTTCCCTTATTTAATTAATATTATTGTGCCAAATTATCAATATGAGTCAATATAAACTGGAAAATTACAAAAATCAATTGTAATTTTCCAGTTTATATTGACTAATTGTTTTGCACATTCTTAAATATGCAAATTTTAGGTTTAAATTAATTAAAATCAATAATTTATTTCTCGTTTTAAATGTATTAGATATATATATTACTTGATTATCTATAATATTGCTATAACTAAAGATATTGAATTAGAAAGAGCCTCGTTACAGTTATTATGACTATTGAGTAGTTAAAGCCCAGAGTTATTTATTTATTTTATTTATATTGCTTTTGAGAAGGTTTTTACTCATTTTGTGTTAATTAATTGTCTGTCGGTGATCTTAACTATTACTAGTTACACAGGTCACAGACTTAATAATCAGTATTTACCTTACAATACAAGAAATCAGAGTAAACCTGAATCAAGACGATCGATCTGGATTTTATTTATATTATTCCTTATTCTCCAGTCGTAATAATCGATTAAATCATTGTTTTCTTGAGTGGAATTTGAACCCATGACCACAGTATTTTATCCATGCGCAAGGTATTGCTGTAAAAGGCCTAAATATAAATGCCAAGATTATACAAATATTTCTCATATTTGTATGAATCCGTACCGTTTCCGCATAGAGTTGCTTACTCAGGTATTTCAAAGTATATAGTTGAAATATGCCACGCCTCATTTTCGCGTTTCCTAGTTTCTGTTTATAGACACAATAGAAAATCGGTGTCAATCACCGCGCATGTGTTTCACTTTCGATACAACTAAGCCGATCCTTAAAATAAACTGAAATATATTATTCCCCACACCAAAATACTGTGGTAATTATTCAATTTGATCACAAACTACCCGCGTGTTATTTTATTAGAGGGACTCTGATTTGGCTTTTGTTATGCAATTGAATGACAAAATCCAACATCTTTTTAATGAATCATTCAAATATAGAACGAGTCATATAAAATATCGCATTTTGTGTTGCCATAATTTAAATTATTTATTGATGTTTTAATTCATTCTCGTTCTTCCGCAGAGAGGTCGTAACCTGAAATAAAATATTTAACGCTTATACATAATACGTGATAAAATATTATCGATATGAATATTTCTTTATTCTACATGTTACCATTGTATGTATTATTGCTATAAAATTGGAAAGACCAATATAAGTGTGAAACTGATAAGGTATACATGAATATTTATTAAACTTATGATAAGTCGACATATATACATAACTTTATATATAATAATTATATAATAATTAGTCTATTATTATAATAATTTGTTTTTTTATAGATAATAAATTTATTAAAGCACAATAATTGTTATTATAAATACTCAACGTCAATTAAACTTGGATAAGATTCGTTATTTAACAGTGCGATAAAATTTACTTCATAACAATGAATACTTTTTATAATCAATGAAATAATTTCAATCGCTCCGCTCATTCTGTCCAGTCGTATCGTCTTGCCGATGAATTATTGTATGTTGAACATACATTTTGTGATACAATTGTATTTATTTTTCTTTATATTGTTTCAGCAGTGGGAAGTACTCGTGACAGCGAAGAAGACGATGAACATGAATTCTACGATGCCCAAGACGGAGGTGCTTCTGGCCATGCTTCAGATGAAAATTCATTTGTAATCAACATTCCGGTGTGTATTATAATTTTCCATATCGGGAGTTTTGTCATTTAAACTGTTCTTTTATGAGATTGAACAGATTCATTTTCAAACTACAATAGCCTCAAGTGGTCACGCCAAACACAGTTAGCAAAATAATTTGGATCTTTTCCAAAACAGGCTGAGCCAAATGAAACAGCTGATAAATTTATATCATTCTTGACATTCGATTTTTAAACAGCTTTTAGTTAATTATATATGTATTTTGCTTATAGATTAAAGATAACCGCAGAGGTGATGAAAGCTCTGAAGATTCAGAAGCGGAGACCGTGACAGAAACTCAACAAGTAAGTTGTTTTGAATTGTGTGTGATTTTTTTGTGTATTTAACCGAATGTTATTTTTGCAGGTATTGTTTGTTGCGGAGAAAACCGGTGGTGGAGGTGGAACTCCTGGAAATAGCAGCGGACGAACTGGCTCCAGCAGTGAAGGTGCCACAGATTCAGAGAAAGAAGTTGAAACAAAAAGCTCCAAAAGTAGTAAAAAAGAAAAATCGCAAGTTAATGGTCAAATAGTGAAGGTATTATATTTACATATTTTTTAATATATTAAATAATTTTTATTAATTTATTAAATTATTCAAGCCTCACGTATCTCAAGTGATGCCGGCTAGCGGAGCTCGTGTGCGACGCACACGGATACCAGACAAACCTAACTATCCACTAAACTTATGGTCTATCATGAAAAATTGCATAGGTATACAGACGTTAAATTAAAATAAAATATATCATTTTATTAATGTTGTAAATGTTATCAGGCAAAGATCTCTCGAAAATTCCGATTCCGGTGAACTTCAGCGAACCACTTTCCATGCTGCAAAGGTTGACTGAAGAGTTTGAGTATTCCAATTTATTAGATATCGCAGCTCGATGTGATGATCCGTGTGAACAGTTGGCCTACGTTGCTGCCTTCACTATTTCATCCTATTCTACAACCACAGATAGGTAGGAATTTGGTCATTTACAAAACCGAGGCAAATCTAAATTTTTCTTTTATCATTGCAGAGTAAGCAAGCCTTTTAATCCCCTGCTTGGTGAAACTTATGAATGTGACCGCATGGAAGACTTGGGGTGGAGAGCCATTTCTGAACAGGTAATTATTTTAAATACTTAACGCTCCTTTATTAGTAATAAGTTTGTAACTACAGTGGATATAAAATATTTTACTCAATATACAATCCGCCTGTGTTATAGTCAAATAAGTGAGTGTAATGAAGTATTTTGACGTATTTGAGATCTGCAACAATTTCCTATATTATTTTATTATTTTTACCGTCTGATATTTACACAATACATTATATGATATGCATCTACACTTATCATAATTATAATATTCATTTCACAAACTATAACGTTAAATGCAAATTTTAAAAATAGTAATTTTATTATGTTATAAGAATGTTCTGTTAATATCCGAAAATTCAAATAATAATAGAATAATACATTATACCAAATATAATAAAAATGTAAGCCACACAGTGCTTTAAAATTACAATGCTATTAAAAAACAGCATGTCATACTTTTGTCATTTTCTTATCACAAAAATGGCTTGATATAAGAATTTTGTATATTGTAATTGTTTATACTATAATTAGGTCTCACATCATCCACCGATGGTAGCTCAGTATTGTGAAGGAGCAGCCGGCTGGAAGTGCTGGCAAGAATTCACCATGACATCTAAATTCCGTGGAAAGTATTTACAAGTAATTCCGCTGGGATCGGCTTATGTAGAGTTCACAGCCACTGGCCAAAGATATAAGTGGAGGAAGGTATGTTTTATATTACATTTTAATTTATTTTGTATCTTTAAAATACCAATTTATTTCTGATTTAAAAGGTCACTACAATAGTGCACAACATCATCGTGGGCAAACTGTGGGTAGATGAATATGGCGATATGGAAATTATAGGTGAGGGAGCCGCCGCCGGAATGATGTGCCATTTGAAATACCTACCATATTCCTATTTTTCAAAAGACACACAAAGAAAAGTGACAGGACTCGTAAAAGCCAACAACGGAAAGGTAATTTTATGAAATTGTCAAGTAGTAAGTTGCATATTTAATATTGTTTTTTTTTTTATAGCCGAAATGGGTGATTCAAGGGCATTGGGATAGCAAAATTGAAATAGCGCCAGTTACAAGCACAAATGCCGACAGTACAGTATGCAAAACTGGGAAGTACATTACAGCTTGGCAAAAAGTCATGCCACCTGAAGATAGTTATAAGTAAGCACTCAATCGGAATTATCAATTTTCGTGATATTTAATTTGTTTTTATTTTAGGTTTTATGGATTTACACTGTTAGCATGTCAATTGAACGAAGTGGAAGAAGGAGTGGCTCCTACAGACTCGAGGCATCGACCTGATCAGCGTTTAATGGAAGAAGGAAAGTGGAATGATGCCAACGAGGAAAAGGTAATAAAATAATGTACTAGTGTGAATTAAAGTCAACCTGGAATTCCATCTATAGCGATACCACTGATATATTAGTAGGCCATATAACAGAATGTATAACTATCAAGATATTGAGACAATTAGTGTTGCCTCAGTCAAACTCATCTGCTTGGTCTATCGTCTTTATATTTAAACATCCAGTTATATGGTCATTAAATATATCGGTGGTATCATATATAGACGAATTTTCAGTTACTGGAACAGGGTAGAATTTTGTGGGAATATTTATGAATCTTTTTCCTATACTTTGTTTCTTATGTGTGTAGAGTAAATGCCAATGTTGAGACGTTTGCAAAGTAAAACCAGTTTACTTTAATTGCGCAGTTTTGATTGATCATAGATGTTAGTAATTAGTCTAAAGTTTGATATTTGCTTTACAAATATATGAAAGAAAGAATAAATGAGTTGATCTGTAATATAATATAGTAGGTTTAAATAATACAGTAACTTAAAAGATTCAATACAAATAAAACTCAATCCTAATGTGGCAAGAAAATAAGCCATGGCGTGTATTTTGAACAAAAAAATAAAGTAAGACAGTGTCTTATTCTCTAAGACTCTACATTTAATATAGCCGATAGTGTGTTAAGAAAAAAAAAATGTATTAGTGATCAAGTTTACTGTTAAAAAAAAAGCTCACTAACTATGGTTTAATTGACAGGTTCGATTGGAAGAAAAACAAAGATCCAAGAGACGACAACTTGAAGCTGAAGCAGAAGCAGCGGCTAATAGAAAAGAAACCCCGATGGCGAGCGCCCAACCCGTGTGGTTCACGAGACAACACGCTCCGGCCGGCATGTCCGAGTCGTCAATGCACGTATTCAACGGAGACTATTGGGATTGCAAACAACGACAGGATTGGTCCCGTTGTCCGGACATTTTCTGACCTGACATCACCGATGTCTAAATGTGCAGACATCACACACAACATGCCGAGTAGCTCATTATTACTATTTGTGGCAGTTTCCAATCAAATGAACTGTTGTTTGTACTGTTTTTATACAAAGGCAAAGTTAGAACCTTCGATTGGAAACTGCATTATTTTCAAATATTTACATAAAAAAAAATTATAAATGTTTAACATTATTTTATCCTAATCCAATGCTGTAAACATTGTTTTATTACCGTATTCAAAGTGATTTATTTCCAATTGTTAAGTTTATCTTTTTAATTCCTTGAGTCTATACTAAGTGCTAAATTAAATGACTACTGGCTTTAGAATATTTATCATTACTTATGACATCTCATGGAGAATTATTATTTCGAAACACTCTTATTATGCGAGACTGTAATTAATTATTTTTCAATATTTGCCATTCTTTTCCTCGGTGTCGCCTCGCAGAGAAGCTTCACTAAATTAAATTTGTTAATAAATACCATAAGAAAAGTATTTTAAATGTTTTGTGCAATGGAAAATTGTATGATAATCTATTGAATGTACAGCTTGTATAGCCTTTTGTTGGCATATTATTAAAATATAAATGTATAAAGGATCGCGAGAATTAATTCAGTCCTTATTTGAAGACTGCTATGGATTTTGTAAACGAATTGGGTGGTAGAGAAGAATTGTAAAAAAATTAATATTAAAATATCATAATAATAATAATCACACGTGTATAAAATTTCTTTTTCTATAATTCATTTTTCAATGTGATATTGTGCAATTTGCGATCTGAATATGACAACGGCAGATAATTTTTAATAAATTCACAGAGAGCTTCGTTGAGTGTTTGAATAATTTGTAGGAGGCTAGTTGGAAAATAAAAAATGTTTGTTCAATATTATCATGCAATTTTTGTATTTATCCATAATAAAAGATGCGATGGCTTTTGGAAGATTTTTTTATATTTGCATTTATTTTTTTTATTTAATAATTTACACTGTTTTCATTTACGTAATAGTGACGTGTATTTTCATGTCGAAATAGGAGTGCTGGGAAAAAAAATTACTTTAAAACCTCTATGTAGTCTATAATCACCGGGAACACTTGATTGATCTGATATTTTAGCCGGCCAAAAAACCGGATGTATAAATATCAAGATGGCGAACCAAGCAGACGAGTCTGAGTGAGACAGCTTGGTCCGCCACCTTGATATTTAAACATCCTGTTAATATATCGATTGATCACGTATTATTTATTTATCTTACAAATTTGCCGACGTAATAATATATTGAGCATTGCATTCGAAAAAGCATCTGATTAAATAATAGGTAAAGCGAAAAGTTACATTAATTTTTAATCGAACACCGTCATATTTTACATTTGTGATTTGATGAAGCAAGATTTTATTGAAGATAAAACAATATTGAATATATGTATATATTTTTTCTGGCAAACCACTGAAAAATTGTTACTTTTCGCTTTACCTTATACAAATACATTTATTCGTAGCGAACAAACTAACATGTGACACAATAATATTTGTTATCATACAAATATATCACACTTCACATTAAAAGATATGACTTCACTCAGATAATAATAATCATTTCACAACCCAAATGTCAGAGTAGGGGAAAACAATAATTTGTTAATTGGCTATCATAACACAAACAAGACGAAAAATCATTGTTAAAGCTCAGTGTGTTTACGATGAGGCGTTGATCTCGAGTAAACTGATATATTTCAACTTGTCCCTGAGACACGTTAGCAATTCGGCTATTGTCTGAGAGTAACTGCTTCTCATTTTCGTCATCACTGGATTATTTTCATTGATTTCGATGGAGAGTGTCGCAAAGTATGAGGCCAGCTCGACGGGATTGTTGCCCGGAATCCAGTTTTCGAGGTGTTCAGTCAGACGACCGATGCCTGAATTTAAAACATCCACTAAATTGACCAGCGGATCTAAAATTGTAGGATCTGCAGATTGTTGCAATACGGCAGTCTTCTTCTTACTCTTCTTACTGGTCGACTGTTTGGAAAATTGATGACACTCTCCGACGATACAACACAAGAATGATATGAGCTGCAATAATAAAAACAGATTGTTATATAAAAAATATTTTGTATGTGAATAGTAATAATTATTTGACTTTGGAATTGAAATGTGCAATGGGTTCAGATGGAAACGAGTATGAGAATCCGGATACTTTAGTAGAATGGATGGATCCGGATCCGAAGTATTCTTAGGTGCATATCTGAGCGTTACGATTGGATGATTGTATTAATATCAAAATGGACAATGTAGACGAGTCTGAGTGAGATAATTAGTGTTGCGTCTTGTCAAACTCATCTGCTTGGTCCTCCATCTTCATATTTATACATCCATAGCCTGCTAATATATCTGTGTTATCGTAAAAACCCATAATATTCATACATAAATTAATTATATTGAAAGCTGGACAAGTGGATGATAAATATGATGATATTGGATCAAGTAGGTGAGTTAGACAGCAACACTAATTGTTCACTCAGACTCGTCTGCTTGGTACACCATCTTGATATTTATACATCCATTTGTCTGGCATTCTTATCGGCGATAACGGTCCACTGGATCCGGATCCGAATATTTCTAATGAGGGTATAAATCTATTTATACTAAATAAAATCTTGCAACAAATTCCAAAATCAAATAATATTAGTCAACAAACAAACCTCGGTAAAATATACAATTTGTTCGAGCGTGCTCCGGATATTCCAAAATTCATCATCCGATTGCAGTTGCACTTGAACACATTCACATATGACATCTATACATTTTTGTGCTAATTTGGAGCACTCCCGAACGGCAGATTCCTTATCCGACTTCCTGGCGTACACCAAGAACATTTCGAAAAGACTAACATATGTGTCTCTTAAAGGCATTTGTGAATTTAAAAAACCTATTATTCTAGAGGAGAGACTAGTCGATATACTGGCTTTATTAATCGGCTGATAGTCCTTTCCGCCAATATCTTCAAACAGAGCTTTCAACTGTTCGACAATGACCACCATTGCAGATATTTTATCCTCGACTTCATTCTCGGCCTTGCAAGCGGTGACGTCTATCGATGAAATCAAACATTTGAGAATCGTTGATTTTATTTTCAGATAATTTCTCTCTTGTTCAAATGATTTTTGTTTAATATGATCGTCTTCGTCCGACTTTGGCTCCCAACTTACGTTCACCATTAGATCTCGATTATCTCTGAAATTATGCAATTTTCAGTAAATAAAAATATAAGAGTCTATTATTTGCATTTAATTCAATATCATACCTTAATTTATCCCATTCAATATCATTTTTAACAATAGCAGGTGCGTCCGATATTGCTTTCAAAGCTGCAAAAGGACTAGGAGCTAACACGATATCTAGAATGACTTGTTCTACTTGAACTGTAGTTCCGTGTAATGAATGAAGCAATCTTTCCCGACACTCCATCAATTCTTCGATCTTCATAAAAGAACCATACTTGTAGGGGTAAGTCAAATGATTGATACTCTGCAAGGCCAATTTTCAAGTTGACAATAATAAAATAATGAAAAAAACCACCACACACTTACGTCTCTATAATAGTTAGTGAAAAATCTTATTGTCTCCTTGAATGCGTCTTTGGCTAACGTGAATAATCCAGTGTGTAAGAGTCGAGCGCAGTGAATATATCCCAAGGAATCTAATTGAATGTGTTTGACGTCTAAGGAATTATACATCGACTGCGCACCCAAACCACATCCTAAAAATCAGACACCATTAAAATACACTCTTTTCTAGATTAAAATAAAACAGTAATACAAACCTAACAAATGGTAGAATTTAATGCATAATAGTTTGCAGTGATAATTACTAATATTGTTTGGTACTACCGATTCTAATATGTGAATTGCTTCGAGGAGAGGTTTGGACGAATTTGTTTTTATAGCTAAAAAAATTATTAATTTACTATATTTGAAATAAAATATATACATGAGAGTATTTACCGAGATCGTAGCAGAGAATTGCGGCCATCATGCCATATTGATTGGCGGGCGACCTTTCGATGAGTGATTTGAATGCTGCGTACTTGCAATGTAAAGCAAGTGTTGCAGTCAAAGTTTGAATGTGTTCTATGGTGAGATCTTTGTGTTTTCCGAGTATACGCTCTATTTGTATGGAAGTTATGTGACGCTGCATCTCGGCATCCTAGAACATGACCAAATTTCAATACATAAATACATAATAAGTCAGATGCAGCAATAACACATATTATTAAAATAAAAGTTCTACTAAATTGTTATTAATTAAAAATATTTTTTGTAAGTTTCATAGTGAAGTGGATAAGTCTAAGTTATTCATAGAATTCCTGGAATCGGAGCTATCCGGCTACCTTATTCCTTGTCTTGCTAAGAGTATGGCTCAGACCAAAGAATATTTACAGAATTATTAAGGATCTGGATCCTCATTAGTCAAGAGTCAAGATCGTTAATTAGTATCGAGAGAGAGTGCTGTCTTAGCTGACTCCCGATCTAGTATAGTAAACCTCAAACTCGTGATGTCCATACTTTAGGTATTGATGCCTATCCTTGAGGTAGCTGGCAAAAAAAGAAATGAGGCAAGACGAGAAGCATACCTTGGCGAGGGAGGAGGGCTCAGGATCGAGTTCACCGGAAACACATTGTGTGATCGATATGATTGGCAATAGACTCTCGGCTAATCGAAGTCCTTCTTCCCGCGACAACAAGAGCATATACGTTTTCATATCACTCACACAACAACCTTTATGTCCGAACTTTTGAAAATAATTTAAAAGCAATGATGGTAAACTTTGATCGATATATTCTAAAAGCAGAAAACAATTATTAGGCTGTAAAAAAAATTATATTTTAATTGTAACATACTTCCAGGATCCATGTTGTTCTCGGTGAATGTTTTATACAACTCCATCACAGATAGAAATGGTCCTCGGACTTTAGTCATATCGGCTTGGCTGTTTTCGATAACGTGTTTCAAGAATTCGTAACACTTTGACGGATTATCATCGACGCTATCTAACACATTACTTCTCTGTATAATATCCCCATCGATATTGTTCGAATCAATCAATGTGTCGCCATATTTCATCTTAATCAACTTGAGACTGGATTGAATGTAAGGTAGGTGATAATCCCATCTATCAGGATTGCTCCAAATTAAATGTTTTGTTACTAAATTCAACTGATCCCAGCGCTCCAGTTTCTTGAGATGAGGAAGACTCGCATGAGGCATAGAACCAGGCAACAACTTCCTACCGATCGGACTCTGCAAAAAGTCCAATGCCTCCACATTCTTATTTTGAAGATCCAAAATCATGATATACAATTGCGCTTCTTGCTCGGCTTCCAATTTATTAGTTGTGATAAACTTATCAACCATCCGCTGCGCCAAAGTGAGTAGGACATTTCTTTTTGCCGGATCATTACTGTCGACACCTTTAGTCACCTAAAAATTTAATAATTTTCATCATAGAAAAACATTAAATATTCCGAATGAACGAGCTAGATATTCAAATGATTTACAATTATGACGACATCGATTTCTTGAAAATGATCACATTTCTTATCTAGTGAATTTGAAAGCATAAAAAGAAATCCACTTATAATACCTGCAGTACAATACTCATTACGGCCCAGAAATAATAAGGATTTTTAGGCTTCAGCTTGTACAAAGCCGTTGCTGAACACTGCTGCATTTTGAAATTATTCGTTCGCACGTACGACATGAAGAGATGATTGTGAATTTCTTCATTGGAGGGATCTTTCTTCACAGCGGCTTCATAGACATCACAAATTTTTTCCACTAATGCAATAAGCAAAAACAATTAATAAACTCCAACACATATTTACATATAAAATAAACTGAATTTCCATACATTTTCCTAATTCTCTGTAACATATCTTCATAGCTACTAGACTGTGTTTATCTACAGGGTGTTCCGCTGTAACGATTTCCAGTAATTCAACAGCCTCTTGTTCTTTTCCTAATCTTAAATTCGCCAAGCATTTTAAGGCTTTAGCACAGTGAAGTGTTGGTGTTTTTTTGAGAACCTTTTCAACCTCCTGCAGAGCCTTTTTGTTATTGCCGACATCAAGCCAATCTGTAAAAAAAATATATTAAATAACACAAAAAATTGCACTTTTTTTTCACATATCTAATTCAATGCTGCAATCTTCCCATAGTAGTTATATTAAATATTCTTAATTGATTGTTTAGGAACGCACGTGATATATAGAATGTTGAGGTTATATGTCAAACAAATTAAGAATTGGAATAAATTATATGTAAAATGAAAAAAAAAATTATATCAATCATTTGACAAAAAATGAGAACGCGTGAGAGTTAATAAATAAGTATTGTAACACTATCAATATAATCTTTACTCACCAAAGACAGGTCTTAATCTTCTCTCGACGATAACAATATCCAGCTTGTTATTATTGGACATGTTGTATGAGGCTTTGTTCTAACTATTTACAAAATCTAGCTTTTCTTTTAACGGTTAAAAAACTCAAAATAACATCTAATTTCGACCGGCTCTTCGCATGTGTCAACCACTACAAGTCACATACAAATTGCCATACCAAAAATATTTGTATTAATACATTACTGTCTTGTTTTTGTAAAATAATATTTTTATTCAAACACTCCAAGCATGAACATGTAACGTTCTGTAAATCATAAAAAATCTATGTCTACTGTCAAAGTATTATTCGTGGTATAAAAACTTGATAATTATTTTAATTCGCTTCAAATAACTATAAAAAATTTACAAAGTGATGAAGCAACTTCAAAATTTATTAATCCATAATCGACTACAATACAATTTTTTTTTTCATTCGTGATTTCCATAACTTCGACTTGAAATAAATGAAAGACCATTGTAGAAAATAAGCTTTTTATTAATGCATAAGTAAAAGAATACTTTCAGGGTGTATAAAAACGAGTTATTGGGTTTTTAACATCTGTTTACAAAAATAAAATAAAAAGTAGTTTCATTAGTAAATGCATGGTGTTTTTTTTTTTACTTTAAAAACTTTAGATAATGTAGCGGAATATATAATTATTGTTAATTTAATAGTCTTAATAGGTACAAATTAACTTATAAAGCTAAACGAGGATTGATCAAAGAAATATTTGGGTGAGATAATTTTATGGGGATGTGAGAACTTGTGAGTGAAATAATGTGAAAGATTATTATTGATTATCGGCGGCGTCTATTTGGGAAGGTGTCGCGACTTCATTGTCATTCTTCTTCTTGGATCCGGAAACGATGTCGTCGATGCGGAGGAGCAAGATCGCAGTTTCAATCGCAGTCTTATAGATTTGCAACTTGACACTGAGAGGTTCCCAAACACCCAAAACAGACATGTCCACAATCTCGCCGGTCTCTCCGTTGATACCGAATGTGCATGGACCTTTCTCATTGGCGTTGTTCAAAGCCTGGGTGTGTTTGGCTCTGAGAGCTGTGAGGGTTCTGATCGTATTAGCACCGCAGTTTTGAGCCAGAGTCCGAGGAATAATTTCTGCAATTCATAGTACAAAATTAGAATTTATTCAACATGAAAAAAATCAATCAAATCATACCTAATGCCTGAGCGACAGCTTTGTAAGGAGAATTGTCTGGATATTCTTTGTGATTAGATAGAGTTTGAGAAATCAGAATCTCAACAGCTCCACCGCCAGCTACCAATTTTGGTGCCAACATCTATAATGTCAAAAAGAAAACCTATTATCCTCAATTTACTAGTAGGAATATAAATAATTAAACTGCATATATGTTTATAATAAATAATAATATTAACATAAAAATAAATTGAATATTAATACATTATTATGAGGAATTATTTTTTGATATTGTCTTTTGTTTGAACTTAATTTCAGTTAATTTTTTTCAACGAGCACAAAAATCCCAGTAAACTCGGCCCGTTAAGTGTTAGTTTTGTTTTGGATAGTAAATTGTAATTAATCCATCATCTATATAAAGAAATAAGAACAAAAAGTATGTAGAATCACACTCAAATATAACATTTGTGTATAGTATGAATAGAGGTCACAATCGCTTGAATACGTAACTATTAATTTTGAAATGTGATAAATAAGGAGTAATGATTGTAAAAAAGAAAAAAAACTTACCAAGTTTTTAGCGACGTGTAGGGCATCTTGAAGATTCCTTTCGGTTTCATTGAGAAGATCTTTGGAAGCGCCACGAAGTAGAATTGTGCACGCCTGGAAATTATTTTAGAATAGTGATGGACTAATGGATAGTATAAGAATAAACAAACCTTAGGATCACTGCATTTGGTAACATAGGTGAAATATTCATCACCAGTCTTCTTGATTTCGAAGAGACCAGCTCCTGTGCCGACATCGCTCTCTTTCAATTCCTCGGTGCGGTTAACAACAGTAGCACCGCAAGCACGGGCGATACGGTTGTTATCGGATTTGCGAACTCTTCTGATGGCTGTAATTCCAGCTTTGACAAAGTAATGCTGAGCCAAATCGGACACGCCCTTTTCAGTAAACACGACATCAGGTTTAAGAGCGATGATGTCGTTGCAAATACGCAAGACGTGCTCTTCTTCCAATTGCAGCATTCTTGTGAAATCCTATTGTTTAAACAATAAGAAATTAGCGTGCCAAATTGATAAGTTATTTATTATTTACCTGATCGCCCATAATCTCAACATTGGTCTGACTCTCACCCTTGTTGTATTCAAGAGGACAATCAAGAAGAATGATGCGAGGATTTTCAATGTACCTCCTCATTTTTGGATGAGTGACATCTTTATTGAGCATAACTCCGCTAAGAACACACGATTCGTCTATCGATCCACCGGGGATTTTTTCAACTTTGGCATATCTGAATAAAAATTAGAGAATTTTTAAATTTGAACTCGAAACAATAAAAATAATCACTATCTACCGTTTAATATCGATTTCGGTCCTTCCATTTTCTGTCAGCATAACAGTTTGTACTGCATCCAAAGCGATATTGACGGCAAGGTCGGCCCAACGTCCCATGAATTTAGTACCGACACAAGATCTCACCTGAGAATTAAATAATTTTAAATTAATCTGTTATATTTTTTTAAGTTAAGACGAATAGATGAAATGATTCATACCACTTCTCTGAGTTTTTCCTTGTTTTTGACGTCAATAGGAATGGCAGCTTTATTTTCTAAAGCATTGACGGCATCATCGAGAGCCTGTCTGTACTGCCTGATGATAGCAGTGGGATGCATATTTTGTTGTAAAAATTGCTCCGACACGGCCAAGATTTCACCAGCCAATACAATGACCGATGTGGTTCCATCACCGACCTGAAAATTTAATTATTATTATAGCTTTGTACAACGAGTGTAGGAAAACGGGATTTTAGAAATAAAAATTAACCTCTTCGTCTTGAGTTCTGGCAATTTCAATCATCGATTTGGCAGCCGGATGTTGGACAGTGATTTCACGGAGGATAGCATTTCCATCATTGGTCATGACGATGCCTCCCATCGGATCCATCAACATCTTCAACATGGCTCTCGGGCCGAGGCATGTCCGGATCACATCGGCGATGGTCTATAAATACATCAACAGATTAAATCAAATCTAAAAAAAATTTAATCAGTACACCAAACAAGGGAATATCTCACCTTTCCGGCATTCACATTTTCAATTTGGACTTTTCTTCCATGTTCTCTTTTGGTATTTTGACCTAAAACATACAATATTGAATTGAATTACTCATACATATAAAATAAGTATGTATAAAATAAGTCACATGTTCTTATACATATATGACATGTTTGAGACTTTGAAATTAAATTTAAAAATATAAAAACTGATATTGTTATATCTTTGTTGCTCTAATACAATTAATTATCAGTCTGTAAACGATGAACGGTGAATATTTAATAAATCATAAAAGTTCTAGAAGAAACAAAGTGAGACTCACTGAGGACTAATACTGGAGCTCCGCCACCGTACATGATCAATTAGGTTTCTGGTACTTGAGGACAGTAACTGTAACTATAACTATAACTATAACTATAACTATAACCTCGGCTATAACTATAACCACCAGAAACACGATCAACAGCCAAGACACTGACCACACCGCAACTGCCAGAGAGGTTATCTACACTCACACTGTACTACTGCGAAATGTGGCTACCTCCAATCACACCTTTCATCGATTATCTCATCAATTACTACGTTTTACCAACTGAATTATTACCAAAACATTTTTTATAAATTATTATTGATTATTTACAAAGAATATAATAGATATAAAATACATTGGTAATGAAATAAATAAACATGCTATTCGATTTGTAGCTATATCGCAAAATTGTCACGAGAACCTTCGAGAAGCCGGTATACATTTTTATTATTTTATTTCACTTTTTCAATATTATTTATTTGTAAATTCCCATTTTTCATTTACAAAACTAATCAGCGTTTTAAAATTTTCATGTACATACGATAGTTAAAGAAAAATCAAATTACATATAAATCACTAGCAAATAATCGTGAGAGTTTAATACAATAAAATTTTATTTTAAAATGCTTAATAAATTTCAATTTTTATAAAATCTTGTATAAATGTTTTATTAATTGTTTATAAATGTAGATGTAAACACTATTATAATTGTCAAGTTGTCAAAACGTCATTGTTCTCGGAGTAATTTAGAAACAGGTTTGTAATTTATTCTCGCTTGCATATTTCTAATATTTCAACATTTCCTAATTACTTCAAGACTTTTTAGATCACGATGGTTTGCGTTCCGTGCTTTATTATCCCGCTCCTTTTGTTCATCTGGCACAAATTTATTCAACCTTATGTGTTGAAGTTCTGGAACCCTTGGGAGAAGAAAGATGCTGAAGGAAAAGTCCTTGAGACGGAATTCCCCTTCTCGTGCAAGGGAGGAGTGTGTCCTTTTCCTAACAAAAGTGTAAAAGATGTTAATGCGGATAATGCAAACTGTGATGTTAAAGCTGACACTGCAAACTGTGATGATAAAGCCAAAAAAGAATAGTCTCACGTGAATAATTAATTGCACGAGTTTGTTATAATTAATGTATATGAGGTGTTATGGTGACGTGTGAATATATAAAATATATTTCTAGTCTATAAAGATTTGCAATTGTTTTTTTTTTTCTTAATTTCTAACTATACAATAACTTACAACTGTTGTAGTAGGACAATTTTTACTGTTATATTAAATTATGTAAAATAATTACAATCAATAAAATATATTTTTTATTACTTAATTGGTATTTGAATTTGACGGATATGGGAAATATCAATTTTAATCTCATGCAAAATATTCTCGAATTTTTTAAAGGTAGTGTAATTTTCAAAATGGAAATCGTCAAATCAATTTCACCAAATAGACAGTACCTGTTCAGATTTAGTGCAAGAAAATAAATCAAAGTACTAATTATGGACAAAATAACATTTATTTCCTTATAAAAGTTGTACATATTGTTAAACTTGAAACAGAAGAATACCTTGTGTAAACGAGAAGTAAAAAAAATTTAACACAAATGGAATGAAATACTATTTATATAAATTCAGTGTAATAACGTTGAAAACAAAACAATCCATTTTACACTCCAGCTAGTAGTGAAAATATTAATAAAGATTGGCAGACTTTAACATAATAAATGTCGTTCATGTATCACCGGAGTAAAAAGAAGACATATTCGTAGCAGGTCGGTCTTTGAATTAATATAAGATTTTTCTTCCATCAAATGGTAAAATCACTGCTTCAAATAATATCCGTAGATTTGTTTATTTCTTAATTAACTCCCTTAAGTTCGACTTCGAAGACTAAAGTTGAATTCGGTGGGATCACTGGCGGGGAACCTTTGTTTCCATAAGCCATTCCAGGGGGGCAGGTAATTCGTCTCTTTCCTCCGATCTTCATTCCCACAATACCGACATCCCAACCGCTGATGACTTCTTTCTTGCCGAGACGGAATTTGAAACCTGGATTCTTTTTACAACTATCGAAGACCTTTTGATTTGACAACAGTTTACCTTCATAGAATACCTGAAAAAGAAATTCCATTTAGAAACACGAGAGAAGCCGACAAGACACATTTAGCATACAACTTTAAAATATTAATGTAATACAATAACAAAGTCTTAATTACCTGGACCATTTTGCCTGATTTGGCAACAGCACCTTGGCCCACATTTATATCTTCCACTACAACATTTCCAGCCAATACTCTTTTTTGTTGAGCGGGCTTTTCTTTAATTTCGGGTTTTTCTTTTTGCTCATTAACCTAAAAAATAAATAAAGTATAAATATATTTGTATTATGAAAATTTATAATACATAATAAAAATAAGTAAGTTACTTTATTTTTCTTTTCTGCGTGGCCATTCTGTTGAGCATTCTTATTCTTTTTGTCCTGTTTAGTTTTGGTTTCCTTGACTTGCTCCTCTTCAGATTCATTCTCTTCTTCATTATCGTCATCATCATCGTCTTCATTGTCATCATCTTCGTCATCGTCGTCATCATCATCATCATCATCATCGCTGTCTTCTTCTAAGGAGATATCTTTGCTTTGGTTTGGCAAGTATGAATCATCTTGACCATCACTGAGGCTTCCTTCCAAAAGTTTTTTGATGTCGGTTTCACTGTCTGAATCATCATCATCGTCTTCATCGTCAGAATCTTCTTCTTCGGCTTTCGACTTGTTGTTTACGGCGGCTTTGTTCTTTTTATTCTGTTCTTGCTAAATTTGAAAAAAATATTGATACATTTAAAATATCAAATAATTTAATTTATTCCATCGTTTATAATTACTTTGGATTTTTTGGAATCTCCTGGTGAAGTTTCTTCGAGTTTCCTCTTCTTTTTGTTGATAGGTTCCAATTGGGGAATATCTTCTTCTTCTGAAACATCCTCCTCTTCTTCTTCTTCTTCTCCGTCGTCCTCCTCGAAATCGTAATCGGGATTCAAATAACCGGTGAGATGAACATAGCAGTTACCGTTGGAAATGAACGAAATCTTATCGCCTTCTTTGAAACAGAGATCTAAGGGCGTCTGGATGGTTTTTCCTTTTTGGAGTGTGCACAGGAGGAAGTTGCTTCCATTGTAGGCGACTAAAACCTGGCAAAGCTCACCGTCTCCAGTGGTAATGTCCAAAGCGGCATTGGAAATGTGGAAAGCTTTGCTAACTGTCTGCGAGTAGCGCTTTTTTGGCTCCAAAATCAATCCTGAAATATACAATTAATTAATCAATTGAGAAAATTAATTAATTGAAAATGAAAGAAAAATTGTTTGGAACACATGTGGTTGACATACAACACGTGTATTACAAGTAATTTCGGGGTAAAGATTACACATTAAGATTGATCAGGAAGACTTGTCTGGTGATGGAAAGGGGCGGGGCTTAGCTGATAGTACAGGGGCGGCGCGTGGATCATGCAGTGTTCTGTGAGCACCACGCCGGCCACATAACCTTGCAACATCGCGATACTCCAGAGGCAACAATTACAATCATCATACTCGTGTCCATTATTACTATTACTATGATCTGTGACTACAACTGGCCAGGACAGACCCAGTCATCATAATTACTATTACTGATTTCAACTATCCACATGTGAATCAACTAAACTACAGTTAACTATTTGTCATGGAAATAATACAATGATTGAGAGAGAAAGAATAGTGAACGATAATTACCCCAGAACATGGCGCTTGCTTCACAGAACAGAACAGAACTAAAGGACAATGAACAGTGAACAGAACAGCGACCAGCTCAGAGCCTGCCAATCCCGCCTTTTGCCTGCGACACTACTTCCGGCTAATGTTGCCACACTCTCACCATTAGTAGCTACATTTATTTATAGCAAGTGTGGTTCAATTATAAAACCAAATTAAATAAATAAGAGTTTATTGTTCTTCTATGAGAACCACCTAACATTCAATCGAATCCATACACAATTTATTTACACGACATACATGCTTAAAATTATAATCGAAAGAAGTGTTTAATATTTTTACGTCCAGTTTCTTCAAATAGTAACTTTTGAGTCATTTTGTGTATTGTTGTGCAATCATTATTGTACAATCCAAATAATTGCACAAAAATGTATGAGTGTTTGAAGAAACTTGTGAAAATAGTGTAAAAAGCGGAAATATTTTGAAGAATCATCAATTTCATGAAAGCTTTGTAATGAACTTTTAAATGAAGCTTGTTTTCGTCAGTAAAAAACTACAATATAATTGTAAAAAAGGGTTATGAATCCGATCCATTGTATTGTATCGTTCATTCAACAAGACATCAATGATTACTTATTATAAGATCGTACATATTACTAGTGTGAAATGAATTGCACTATTTACAATTGATTACAGAAAACGTGTGTTGATATTTTTAAATAAAACGAAATCAAATTTGTGGGTGATAAGGACACATTGTCCTATCGTGACCATGCGCTTGAAAGTCTTTGTTTTCAGGAATTTCATTTAGTATTTATGTATAGGTGCACTGAAGTGAATGAAATTTCTTTTTCGACAAATTGCATGTGAAATATGTTTTTTACATTGTCAATTTATTCAGAGATGCCTTTGTGAATTATAAGTGTGAGAAATTAGCGTATGTTATTTATAAGAAGCTGTTGATAATTTGCATAGAATCCTCCGACATCTTGCGCAACTGTTCCTGGCACTGGGCACACCGAGAGAGTAGCGCCGTCCTTGTCGCTCGCTAATGGCAGTGCTGTGAGTGCGAGCGAGACAGCGATAGTGGCAGGTGCGAGTGTAGTGGTGTGGACTAGTGTGTGTGTGTACTAGTGTAGTATAGTGTAGTATACAGTATACAGTATACAGTATACAGTATACAGATACAGTAACAGTACAAGGACCGTGTATAAGGACCGAGTAAACATGGAATGTTGGGACTGAAGGACCAGGACTACTGCACTGGGACTACACTAGGACTACACCAGGACTAACCCTACACCGACCAGGTCTACGCCGCACTGGCCAGGCGCGCTCAACTATTACTATGTGACCACATCATAACAACAGACCAGGCGAGTCACTGAACGACCACCCCTGACATTTGGCGCCAATCCTCTCTTGGCTCGTAGTCCTGTAGTCCTGTAGCCCCGTAGCCCTGTAGCCCTGTATCCCTGTATCCCGTAGCCCTATACCAAGTAATAGTGATGACGATCCTGACCTGCACTCTGGAGCCAAACATTGTTTATTATTCTGTGATGTGTCACTTCATCTTGTCTGCACCCATAATTCTTCATACAGTATAAACCCATGTTTATTTCATTCATAATAAGAATCGTGGGTATCATATTGACACTCTGTATACCAAAAACATGAAAATTGCCTGTCATATCACAACAATTTACACCATTTTTGTAATCAATCTATAAACTAACACACACTTCTTAAATTTAATTAATACTTAAGTATTTTAGATAATCAAAATTATGGATTTTAAAATAAATCAAACAGAGTCACATGTTTATATGATAATACAAAAGAATGCAGTCATTATACGGAGCGACTGGGAATTTAACAAATTTCAAATATAAACACAGACCGTTACGATCATAATTCGTAGTAAGAAACAAGGATGTCATTGTTGATGATTAAAACCCACATTTACACTGATAATAAAACTTCTATATTCTGCCGCTATTAATAAAACACAATAATTGCCATCAACGTGATTCGTAAGAGTTAATTTTAGATATTTTAAAATAATATAGTATAAGATTACTGTATTGTGGTGCACTCTTTATATTTGTAACTTTGTATAAACTTTTACATGGCTTATTATATAAATATTTTGATGGCAACTGCCGTGTTTTTACTTAACAAAATATAACTATACGGTTCACAACGGGATCATATCAATAAATGTGTTTTGAATTTTTCAACTTGAATATTTGTATTAGTGTATGTGAATTCTTATAAAAAATATTTAATAAAACATACAATGCACCAATCAAAAAAATAAAAAGATTCCTTCAGCTATTTTTATTAAAAAGTATATTTTTTCATACAATCAAACACACTTAAAAAATTGTTGGGACAGTTCGATTTCAACGATTCGAAAACAATTTCAACTGTAATAAAGTTGTATAGTAACCTCTCAGTTACCGTGCTTTGTTTTCTTTTATTGTTTCGGGTTATAAGGCTTCAACTGTAAGCCGCTAACAGACCAGGCGAACACTGAGTGGGAGTATCTCATTATGGAATTGTTTGTTATTGTAAACACATGTTTGTTTTGATTGTTAAAAGATTCCCATAAACAATTGAACGTGTTAAATTACTAGCGGATATATTTTATAACAAAATAAAAATTGATATTCTTGACCTTCATTCATCATAATAATCGAGAGTTATATTTTTAACCATAAATAAATATATGTTTATGCTTATACATGTTTAAGAGTATTGATTTAATTTTTTTTATGCATCGTAATATGCTGTTTATTTATTATGATGGAATGTCAAATGAATGTGTATAGTTTAAAAATCAATGCAATGAATTCATAATTATTTATGATATTTGGTAAATTATATACAATGAAACAGTTTTTTACGCAATTTCTCTATAATCCCACTGTGTATATTGGTTTAAACAGATTTTTTTATTTATTGCACAATTTATGGTCGTAATCATGGACGTTTACTTTTGTTTAGTATTTTTCTGGTCACGGTGCTGGTCAGACTGTCAAATACATATTCTCATATTACAGATTTTATTTATTGATTTTATGTTTTGTAATAGTATGTTTAATATTTTTCAGAATTTGAAGTGGTATTAAAAATGCAGTTTACTGAGGCATCGAATTGTTTCCATAATAATAATACTTGAGTGAGCACAATTACATAAATAAAAATAAAACTCCAAAGAGTAAAGCTTACTAATTATGCTTGTTGTTTAATTACAGAAATGGGTGTTGATCAACCAAATCAGAGTTCAAGTGATTCAAACTCAGATTCTGAATCAGATGTATGTATTATATTTTGTATTAAAATTACGTGTAATTAATTATAATTGAGATAATATTTTTGGTTTTCAGAATTCTGAAAGCTGTTCTTATTCATCGAGCAACTCGGAGTCTTCATCCAGTCATGTTTCACCCAGCCAGAAGTCCAAAACTGCTTCGCACAAGGTTCAACTTAAGCCAAAAGTGCAACAGCAGTTTAGCGTCACCTCTTCTGAGACGGGACTTCGGCTCAAAATTGCAGCCATCCCCAATGAAAAGAAAAAAGCTCCGAGTCCCAAAATTCCAGTGCCTACTGCTGCTGCGAAAAAGGCAAATTTCGGGAAATTAACAGAGAAGGAGCTGAAAATTGTCAACAGCAATAAATCAAAAGTTAAAAAGAAGTCGGAAACCTTATCAGAATCCAGTTCGAGCAGTGACGGCTCTTGCAGTGATTGCTCTTCATCCAGCGATAGCGATATTGAAACCAAAAAACCTGAAAAGGTTTCCAGCCCTAAGAGAAATATTCCTCCCAGAGCTTCGAAAAAAGCAAGACCAAAACTTTCAGCAACAGTCTATTCAAAATCAGATGTTAACAAAAGTGAGGTTGAAGTTTTGAAAGATGTCGCTCAGTCGACGAGTGCGGATACTAGTGAAAAAGTGATCAAAAGTGCTCGAACTGTGAGGAAAGTGGTTGCCAAACGAAAACCGAGATCTGTGGAAAAGCCAAAAACTCCTACAAAGAGTCCTGTTAAAAGACCGAGAGGCAGACCTAAGGTAAGATTTTTATTTATTATTATTAAAATCATGATTTTTCTTTCTCTTTGTGAAATGTGTGAGATGATCCTCATTTATAAATAACTTTAGTTTTTTGTAATTGAATATAGTTATTAAAAACTATATTTACTACGGAAAATTCTATTCTAATGTTTTGTGCTTTCATGTAAATATTTTTTTTTACAAACAATGCGTTTATTGAAAACATTATTGGTATAATTAATATTAAACTCTATACTCTTTACATCATTAAAATGTTACTGATGATACGCCACACAATATTGATATTATTAGATACAGTGGGTGATTCAATATCAAGTACTTAACTATTATGGAGCATTATGTTATATATTTGAACTATACAAGATGCTAATTAGGCCAGTACTAACCTATGGTGCAGAAACATGGGTTATTACCAAAACTGAAGAGGATAGGCTACTTAGGTTCGAGCGGAAGATTCTTAGGAGGATCTTGGATCCTGTTCAGGAGGCACCGGGACTATTTAGAATTAGACGGAACGATGAGATTTACTCATTATATAAGAGTGTGAACGTAGTGCAGTTTATTAGGGCTTTAACATTAAGTTTAGTATCGGAAATACTATCCAGCAAGCCTGTGGGTAAAAGAAGGCAGGATAGACCTAGGCTAAGATGGGCGTACGAGTTCTATAAGGTAGTTAGGAGTTTAGGAATTAAAAACTGGAGGAGTGCGGCCTTCAATAGAAGTAAGTAATCACTGAACTGGTGTGCTTGTGATGATGTTATACATTAAAACTGTGTTTTAGTAAATATTAATGATTTGCAATGAAATTGGTTCTGCGATTCTCAATGAACTGGATGTTAACCAAATGAATTTATTTTTGGGCGGTCAATTTCTCATGATGTGTGTGTTCTTTTATTTCAATTGCTAGCTATCATGCAATTGACTCGAGCTCATATCCCGGTTGATGTTTCTTATAATATAAATGTCTATTTTAAACTAATTTGACTATGAAATTATGATACGAATGGTATCTTTGCTTATTTGATTTTTAAGTAAAATATATTCATAATATAGTTAAGTTTTTATTAATTGAAAGTAATAGTTTACAAGAACTTAAACTAATGAAGTCAACCCAAGGAATCATAATATGTATAAGTGGTGTTTTTTTTATATATATTTTTTAATTATGAACCCACCCACCCCGCGGTGTTATCTCGCGAAAGTCACAACGCAATAATGGCGATGCAGCCCCTGATCAATCGAGTACAATCCACGGTCTGTTTGTTTTAGTCGAGGGGGCGACGGCCATTAGTGGAACCCCGAGGCCGCCTCACTTGGTCACAAGACCTCGCCACCGTCGTACCTGTGCTGATTGTCTGCTCAACTCGCGATTATCGTACAGTGACAGTGTATACAATAATAAATAATACCTGTGTGTGCTTTCAAACAGTGTTTTTCATACATATGGTGCGGTTATTTAATCATTTATTTTCATCATACAATACAAGAACGTTCGATCCTTTAATTTATATACACATTTAATTTTTATCTTGAACGTTCCACGAATTATTCCGAAACTTCTCGACTTTTTTTAATATCCCTTTCCTCCCCGATTGGTTAATTTGCAGATAGTTATAAAGTGCTTTGGAGCAATGGATACTGCGCGGGTTATATGTATTTTTATTAAATTGGTAAATTAAATTTAACATTCTAATTTCTCCAATGAAAATAATTAATGTGTCAATATCCGAAAATTTAAATAGAATGATACAATTTTTTTTTTTTATGAATATAATATAACCAGTGTCCAGTGCTTCAAGGCACTTCAATGCACCCACTTTGCCGAGCTCTGATTATAATATATGCTTATTTTTAAATAGAAAGAAAACATAATATTGACGATCGATTTTGACTTTTATTCATAGTCTTAATAAATAATATATGCAAATCATCCTAAAGATTGTTTTTATTAGATTCATTAATACAATTTGTGTTATTGTGAGTGTGTGCGTGCGGTGCGTATGCGTGTAATACAAATATGTACTATCCAGTTCTAGTCTATTCGTACACACACCATCTCGCGCGACTCAGTAACACACTATTATATTGAATATACTTTATGGCGCTTTAGTCAAATAGCCTTTTTGATAGTTTTAATGGAATTTGCTTCGTTTGTCTTGATTGAATCGTAATTTTTTTGAAATAATTGAAGAGCGTCGTAATTGGATAAATTGTCAATTTTCGCGGTCGCTTGTCGAATCAGCGCAAGTCTCAGTTTCAGCGGCAGTTGTTTCTTGTCATTTTTAAAGAGTGGAACCTGTTTTGGGTGTAACCGGCTTCTTACTTGTTCTCCGCCTCTTTCTTCACCTTCTCCTACTCTTGTTGTCTTGTCCTGTACTGCGCCATCTTTAACCCGCGTCTTCTTGTTGTGTTCGAATCAGAGCCGCGCTTTTTATATCCGCGTGCGAATGTGACGATAATAAAGTGGTGTCCAGTGAATCGACAATGACCAGTATGATGGGCCAGTATGAAGGACTTGCGGCTTGGGGTGCTCAGCCTGATGGGGTTTGGGAGTATGTCAACCAGCTGATGAACACTTATCATGACCATCCTGAGGAACAATGCCAGGTTTGACCCTCTTCACTTAATTCGACATTAATCACCAAAGCGTCGTGTTTATGTACGGATTCGGTTTTTCAGTTTTCGCGCCACTTTTGCAACCAAAACACGACCAAAGGACCGTAAAATTATTTCAATCATGAGAAACTTAATCACTTAACTCATTGGCTACATTTTGAATATATCATGAATTCAAAAACACGAACGGTCCTTATTGGTATCATCCCAAAAACATCCAATATAGTCCGTATGTATATATTTTTTTAATATTAAATAATTGATTAAAAAATAGGGAATCTTAATGAAATATTGATTCATAACCAAATCTCGACCAAGTGATGAAAAATTATATTTTCAACTGCTCAAAATTTCAAAGCACTGCACCGCTTAAATTTTCATTATATAGTAGATATTAATGTGTATATCAATCTTATACCATAATATGTAATATTAAGTAGTTTCCCCAAAATCCCACAAATTGACCACATTAAAAATTCTTATTTCTCCCATTAATCCGTATGATAACTGTAGATTTATATTTAAAAATGTGTTATGTAAATATCAGATAATTTAAATCGTTGCAGTGCTAAATGATGCTGCGTGCTTGAAAAATGGTTTTACGAAGTATTTAATTACAGAATATTTAATGGTTGTATGTATATTTGTTTGTATCGGCAAACTTTTAAAAATATTGGTGATATTCAATATTTTGATAAAAATATTGACATTTTATTTTTATTTTAATGCAGTGTGGAAATGATCTTTCTGTTCCTCAATGTCGTCGGCTTTCTTTGCAAACTGCGTAAGTCCATTTTGCACATTCTTTCAAAATGGTTCAAGTTGAAAGACGCAGACTTAAAACTGCACTTTTTTTTTTTAAATCCTAACAGTGTAACCAATTTTTTTCTACACTTGGATTCTGCAAAGAAAGTCGACTACCCATATTTAATTTGAGTAAATAATTGGTTTTATAGTATTGGTTTGTTAGTTATGTATTATTCTTATTTTATTTTAAAATATAATTTTTTTCCGCATCCGATATTGTCATTGATCGTTGAATTCGCTCATAATATTTTGGTTTTATCTTGAAGTCTCTATTTATTTATTTTGCCGTATCCATTACGTTTTGGCTTCCGCGAAAAACGAGCTTTTTGTACTTGTATTTTTGGTCGCGGAACATTACTTTGATTTTTTTATAAGAACCAAGTCGAACAAATCGAGCGTGAAATTTATATTTTGTGAATATGGGCGGCTCACTCATTGATTTCCTTTTCACAGTACCACTGAATAATTTAATTAAAAGATTTATTTTTAGATACCAATGATCTGCAATTTTATAAAAATAAATACTAAATTGATTCTTAATCGAATCAAGCTTGAATGCTATATTAAAACATGATCAAGTTCAAACTATACGTTGTAGTATTTATACTTATAGTATTTTTTGTTGGTAATTATTATCATAATACTATCAATTTTAAATTACCATTTGGGCGCGAAATATTTTTCTCGAAATTCGTTTGGAATAATTTAATCCAGGTGCATTTTTTCCCTATGAAAAAAATACGTCTAGTTTGTTATATGTATGCAAACCTAGTCCAAGTGGGTGTAATAAGGTGCTTTATAATAGTCTAGCTATGAAACGATTTCCTTTATTACTTGATTATTCTATTATTTTATTTCTTCTGTCTGATATTTACACAAAACATTGATATACATCAAATCTGTCACTTTATTAATAGGTATTATTATGTTATAATATATTTGATCGTCTATTGCAACTCGGGAATAAAAGGTATGAATAAAATCCAAATCAATCGTTTCGATCCAGCTTTACTCTGATATCCTGGATTGTAACCTAGCTGATTATTAAATGCCCTGTCGGTAATAGTTTAAAATACCACTATTATTTTATAAGATTGTTCTGTTAATATCAAAACAATCAAATAGAATAATACATTTTAACGAATAATAAAGCAAATATCGATTGCTCCAGCGTATAATATCGCAAGTGCAAAAGAATTCTGTGTGCTCTTAAGTCTTTATGGAACTGAGCCACATATTCAATCTGGTAACACTGCCTGTCACGTTTCACACGGCTTAATTATTATTTATAAAATATAAAAATTTACGATTATATACCTTCTATTGACAGAGACAATAAATGTGTAAATAGATGAATCTACATTAGTTGCCGGTCAAATAGGACTATTTTACTATTTCGAAAAAGTCCCACTTAATAGGTTAAATAATGATTGAAAATCAACATTTTTTGATGTTTCATACATTTCGTAAACATACGTACGGCAAACGAATTTGGCATGAAGCAGTACCACATGTCATACATATTAAGGACTATTTGCGCATATCTTCAATAATCAACAAATAAAAATCCAGTCTCATTACCAGACATCCTATTCGATTTTGAATACGTGGCTCAGTTCCATAAAGACTTTTTTGCACTTGATATTATACACTGGAGCAGTCGATTTACTTATCGTAAAATTCTGATGTAATATTAAATTATATTTTTTGTGAAACTGATATTGGAATATTCTACGGTACTTTTTACAACATTTTTTGACGTTTCATACATGTAATATGTGGCTCAGTTCCATAAAGACTTTTTTGCACTTACGATATTATACGCTGGAGCAGTCGATATGTAAGCGCGGTGCTCTACAATTGTGAGCACTTGAATACCTGTTTTTTCACCCTCTTGTACTAGGTTTGGTTATACGTATATCAAGTTCCTACTGTACTCCATACGATTGATCGAATGTTTGATGGCATTTTTCTATATAAAGTATTCTTCAAAGGGTATTGTTAGTAATCAGTATTGAAACAATGATATTGAAGTTAAATGTAAATATGTTAAGTAGAGGGCGGTACATACATACATAGTTATATTATGGTTGAGTGAGTGAAACTACTATGGTTGTCAAGGTCAACCAGCTCCTCATCATCAGCATCGGCACCAGCTTCAACCATTGCTATGTACACATCATCAGATCAAAAGCGACCGATATGGAACCATCACTACAATATCATATTATTGTAGACTATGTCGATATTATCGCTCCTTATTGAAATTATATAAGTGTGTATCTCGCACAGCTAACCTTTTCAAATTATTTAAATGTCCATGAAACATCAGCTAATCTTAAGGTGTCTCTACTCTCATTTTTACTGCCATTCAAAATTACATTACATACAAATATACCAGCTCAGGATATAAGACGCGTGGCTACTAATACTGTGCTCATGGGTTCGAATCCCACTCATATACTATATAAAAATTTATGACAAATTCTACGGTTATTGCTTAAACAACCTATGTGACAAAATTTAAAAAATAGTTTTCTCAAAACCGCATACAGGCGTACCTCGACTTTCGCACATAATTGGTTCCTGAAAATGTGTGCGAAAGTAGAGAGAAGAAAAAAAAAACACCAAAGATTGTATATACTTAAAAAAAAATATTTAGAACAATTACTCAATACATATTAAATTGAAAGTATATTTTTAACGAAATTGTCTAGAGTTTTCAGTTGCCTTGATGGCCTGATTCATGATCGACCGCATATAATATCGTTTAAAAGTAGCTATCATCGTTAGGTCCATGGCTTGTATGAGACACATAGTATTGGGGGGAAGAAACACAAAGAAACAAAACATTTTTTTGCATTATTTTGGGGAAAAAATAATTAAAAAACAATTTTTCAAAAATGTGCGAAATAGCGAATTGTGCGAAAGTCGAGGTTCGCCTGTATTTGGAGTTTATGTTGTTTCTGAAACAATCTAATCAATTATGAATAAAAAAAAACAAATTTGGGTACCCTGTAACTTATTATTATTAGCGCAATTAAATACGACTGCAACTAACAACAAGTGACATTAGTTAATTAACATATTGTTAAAAAAATAATTAATTATTAGGATCAACGTTCATCTTCTTTGATATCGTTATTTTAAAATGAAGGACAATTGAATGGTTTTACGATATTTTTATATTAATATATGATATTACAACTTAAGTTTAAGATAATCCGTTACAACCAATATCTGAAAAAAATACTGTTATCATGGGTTCAAATCCCGCTCAGGTCAAGAATTTTTACTTACGATGCCTACGTGTGATTTAATGAGTCTTTTTGGAGGTCATTTCAAACATCATAATAAATATTTCTACAAATTTTCAGCTTGTTATGTCGAAATTCCTAGGTTGACCCAATTTCAATGCTAAAGTAACAATCGAGACATCTTAAGACCCCGACGAGCTTTATATTATTTATATCATCATGCCTTAGTCGACGTCTTTATTGTTGAATTTTATAGTATTTGGTGGCCAGCCAAGCGGATTGTAAACGACGAGGAATAGTGAGAGTGAATATTTAACATTGAATATAGTTACAAGGTGTTCTTGGGGTCTTAATTAGTACGTCAGATGATTTAATTAGGTCGATAGAGGCGAGGGGGCACCCAAGACACGTGGGAATACGGGGGCGGCGCCCCAAGACCGTCATGCTCCTTCGCCCATGACCGAAAACACAATGGACGGGCTGTTGCCCCATGATTTTGGGACACTCCTTTGTATCCCTAAAAGGAGAATACCTGATGATGATCCGCTTCCGTCGAAGTTACTTCATATTAAAACAATCTTATCTGATTCAAATCATATTTGCATGTTTAACAATAATAATTATTATTTTGTGTACGAATTAAACAAGAGACAATTTGTCAAGGCGAGACACGAATCTATTTTGTATGCGAAAAAAACCAATGTCATTGGCTCTTGACCGTGATCGACTTTTTATGACTCCCAAATTGCTACCATTGTCTTTTTTATATATAAAAAAATATTTTTTAATTCGCCTTCTGCGTAGAGTCCTTCAGTTTAAGTCATTAGTAAACATTTTTTAACTAATTGCAATATAGTCCTTCTTAAATTGACCAAAATACCCATTGCTTAGTTGTTAAGCGTCATCGTTTTAACAACACCCATAAAAAAAAACTTAACCTCACCTCAAACGACTGTGATTGGTCGTATCGTAATATTATAGTAAATCAGCTCGTCTCTTGAGTATATATTAATTAAATTTGCTATACAAATATAAGAAATGATGAGTACACTGTACATTTATACATATCGTCGGTTTTCTTTGCAAAGTGTGTAAGTCCATTTTGCCAAATTTCACATACAAACAAAACTGACTCATGTTGAAAGACGCAAACTTAAAACTACAGATTTTTTTTTAATTAGAATTATTTTTTGTTTATTAATATTTATTTTATTTTAATATAATATTGTAATGATAGAGTGTGCGTGCGGTGCATATACGAATAGAGCTGTTGGACAACAATAATACCAAGCTCTGTTCGTATACGCACCAATATTATATTGAAAACGGCCGTTATATTATAGTTACGTTTGTTAATTGCGTAAATATTTACTAAATAACTGATCTGAAATGTAAGCCGACGATATAGGCATACAGGGTCAATTAAAATATTTTAAAAAATATAACCAGGGTAATAACTCTTAAGCTTGGCTACAAATACTGTGGTCAAGGGTTTAAATCCCGCTCAAATCAATTTTTTTTAAATTAATTTGATTGGTTATTACGGCTATATTAATAAAATACTATTATAAATGGTAAATACTGTGTGTTATTACGATTGTGAGACCGGTAATAATATTAATAAAATCCCGATCGTTTGCCTTGATCCAGGATTACTCTTATTTCCTGTACTGTAAGGTAAATACTGAGATGATTATTAAGTCGGTGGCCTGTGTAACTAGTAATAGTTAAGATCACCGACAGACAATTAACACGTTGTTGTGTTTACAAAAAACCCTTTTCGGGGCGTAAAATAAATAAACTTCATCATCAAGTATTATGAATAAACGATAATTCATAGTGTCGATATATAAATAAGATGAAAAAAAAGAATGTTTCATATAACGACGTACATATAAATATCAAGATAGCGGATCAAGTAGACGAGACAACAAAAAATGTCAGTTGGTGTGAATTATTTTAACCCAAATAAAAAACCCTCTCACAAAAGCTCCTTGAGGCGTAAAATAAATAAGAATCTGTGCTATTACTAAATAATTTAACTCGATAGGTATATGTTTTTTTGAGATTCGAGATTCTGTAAAAATGATCAGATAACCGTTGTATAATTTTTAATTAATAATAAGTTATAACGAGGGAAAGTGCAAGTGTGTTAATATGAGTTGCATTTTTGCCGGCTTCGTTTAACTAACTAACCAACCAACCAACCAATGGAGCCAGGTTCGATTCTCGTTGAACAGGTTTGATCTGTGCAAGTTAACAGGCGCCGACTTGAATTCATTGCTTATTAACTTAATGCCTGATCGTGTACTACGTGAGTCTTTTAATTGGATACACTTTTTACATGACTCTATTTTAGCACCACTATTCAATATGGACCGTGTCTCTTCATCATTGAAATAATCATGTGTGTGTCCTTTTTAGTCACTTTTAATATAACTACACATTTCAATACAAGCACTGAACATTGTGGTGGTCATGTTACGACCCTGTTTATAGCTCTCTAATGGTTACCCGTGCGTATTACTCTTGTTGTGGTAGGACTGAGAATATTTATATTTAATAAATTTTAATATAAAAGGATAGTAGCTTAAAGGCCTGTTAGACTACACTGAATAAGGAAATAAGTGTGAGTGTGTACTATAGAAATTTATTTCCCGATAAATATCATAGCAAGTATTTGTTAACGCACTTACAATTAAGTGACGTGGCTACAAATACTGTATTCATGGGTTCAAATCCCGCTCAAGTAAAAAAAAAATGATTTGATTGGTTATTACAATTTCGTTATTATGCATAAGTTTTTACAATGATTGATAGAACAATAAATCTTTGGAAATAGACTTAGGTGTACAGAGTATATAAATCTTTTTAACAATAACTAACATGAGAATGTTTTATGTAAATTTGACATGAATAATAGTATTAAATTATAGAAAGAATTGGGAAAAAAATAAAAATCCATTTACAAATATGAAGATGATTATTACGACTTCACCTACATATTAAATCCCGATCGATTGCCTTGATTCAGGTTTACTCAGATTTGCTGTATTGTAAGGTAAATACTGATTATTAAGTCATTGACCTGTGTAACTAGTAATAGTTAAGATCACCGACAGATAATTAACACGTTTTTGTGTTTTTTCAGTAAAATCATAAAAATTGAATGTAATAATAATCAATGACTTTTTTTATTGCTATATCTTTCACGCCTATATATTATTATTTGAAAATTGATTATTTTTTCTCAAATACAACATGTCTTTAATTTAACTATAAATATTTTAAAGGCTTTCATGTAATGCCAACACGACAATACAAAATAATTTATCATGGCAGCTTGGGAATCTTCGGTTATTATTAATGATTGAGTATATGATGTTAGTATCGTATGGCAACACTGTTCACTTAATTTGCGTAGTTCGTCATTTCCGCCAACAAGTTAATTTTACAGTTTAGGTAACTTTTCGCAATGAATAAGTATTTGCACCGATCAAAGGTTCATCTTGTATTTTATTATTTATTTTAATTGATTTAATCTTTTGAAGTTAACAAAAAAATCGGTTTACGAGCATTGTTAAGTGAAATTTTATTGCTGTTTATGAAAAGACGCAGGAGGTAGTCATTTACGATTGTTAGTGTATTAATTTACGATCATAATAAAAAGAGCTGCACACAAAAGTTTTTATTATATGAACACATTGAACTTGAACACTTTATTATATTATATTTACACAAGTTGAATTCGATAATTTGTATTATTAAAATTAAATAATCGGCATAAAAGATATACATAACTATCCATCGTTATTGCCAAATCGAAAAGTAAAAACAAGCATTAACTAACGCGTGTGTGTGTGTGTGTGTGTTTAAAACAAAAGAGTGTGTTGACATAAAACAGGGGAAAAGGGCGGCAATGTTTATTGTAGTATACGGTGGTTGTTTTAAAAGGGGGTTGGTATGAAAAAACTTATGCGAAATCGATATCCTCCATATAATAAGGGGTAAGATTTACCAGCAAGTGCATATATTACTTGATTTTTCGCTAAATGTAGTATTTAACTAATTTTTAAAGTAATTATATAATAGATTGGTCAGATGGCAAAACTATAATATCTTATTATGTTACAAGTTAAAGTTAACTCGTTAAGCTAGTTACTCTGCGCGTGTTTTAAGATTTAACTAATGTAATTGATCAATATCAAATTATAGTCTCTTAAAAATAAATAAAAAATGTTTCTTATGGGTAGGAGTTATCGGTTCATTTTGATGCAACCAATTGATTTGTACTAAATATGTAGAGCAAATTTCAAACTATAGATGCGAAAAAATAATAAATGCGTGTGATGAGTAATAAGAACAATATGATGTTATAGTTTTGCTATTCAACCATAAGAAACATCATGTATTTAATTTATTACATCTATAATTGTTGAACGTGTGTGTATGTTATATGTCTGTACGGATCCCTCAACCATCAGTGTTACCAAATGGAAGAATATTATATTTTATAATTAATTTACTACAATTAATGCAAATCTAAAACGGGTATTTTAATGATAATAATATTAAATTAATTTCAAAATATTATTAGAGATATTTAATAATGCATAATAAATGACAATTCTCAAAAAAACAGTTTTTATCGGGAGACTCGCTTTTTAAATATTGTACTAATATAACTTCTTTCGAATAAAAAAAGAAAAAAACTAATTACGTATTAAAAACAAAACACAGAATCTTTCAAAATATACTTCTAACCAATAAAAAAAACTATTTTAAAGCAAAAATGAAATCAAAGTTCAAAATGTAGCCGTCCTGTTAAAAAACCAAGCAGAACATAAATAAAACATTAACACATTGAAAATTTCAATTAAAATTAACCATGTATGCCATATTAGTTTGTATTATAATAGTGAGTAAAACAAATATTTAACTCAGAAACAAGGAGATAAAATTGTCATCATATGAAAACCGTATTAAAATATTTTTTTTATAATCTACTTTGAAAATTCAAACATCTTATGAATGAAAAAAATAAACAACTTATTACCGTCCTATTAAGAAACCAATGAGAACATAAAAAAACATTTAACAAAGTGAAAATTTCAATTAAAACTACCCTAGTTTTTAATAAATGTTAAGGGATGATTCTTTTAAAATCACACGTATTTTTATATGTTTGTAATAATGATATAATAATAATTGTGGGTATTTATTGTGCAGTATGACCGAGCAAAGGGTTGGTTGCAGGTGAGGGTAGTTGCAGTAACACGCGATCTAATTTATTACATGCCCACCCACTTCCACCTTCCATCCCTCAACAGTACAACCCTCGGTGACTCATTGATTAACCTGTGTCGAGCCTTTGACAAAAAACTCTTATCAACACGTTTGACTCATCGGTCATGTATAATATAAAAATCATAACACTACTACTCTTATACTATAACTAATTCATTTAAAAAAATAATAACTTTACTATTCACACCCTATTATAAATTGTTAGGGTCCTCGGCCGGAAATTTGAAATTCAACCTGAAACCCTTCTAATGTCACACCATTTGTTTTCATGCACTAAAATATTAATTAATCATAATCTTGCCTACAATATAATTATATAAAACATGTCTTTAATTGAACTTAAAATACTTTAAAAAGCTGTATAGCCAACGCGACCACAAAAATAATTTATTACATGTCAACGAACTAAACATATAGTATTGCCATACGATACTAACCTCATATACTCATTCAATAATAATGAGACTCTCAAAATTTCATAATAAACTATATTCTGTGCATTTAAGACATGAATTTGAGTAATATTGAAATAAAATATATGAGAACTTATAAAAATCCAAATAATAAAGAAATCATGAATGAAAATGATGCCCGCATAGTAATTTTAAAATCCAATTTTATTTATTTTTAAACACAATAAAAAAAATAACTTAACTACCATTTTTAAGGGTTATTTTTTATCTATTGGTATCCACATTCCTTTCCATTAATTATTGGAATAAAAAATTATAGATCTAGCCTTGTAAACTAGATTTAAAGGACTCATGGCATGGGAAACCACCCTATTATAAGGATCCCGCCAATAAGAACGCGTCAGGGTATTTATTTATTTAATTTAATAATTGTATAATAAGCCGCTGTCGTTTCATATTAACCCCAAATAAAAGTAGCTGCCGTTTACATCGCTGTATAATTATAATATTTTTAAGTAGTCAGGTAACCTACCCTACCTCCCCTTAAAATATCCATCCTGTACATTTACACAATTAATTTTAGAATTAGTTCTCGTTTTCAAGCTGCATTGGTTCTCAATTTTATGTGAAAATCACATCCAAAATCGTTATTTTTTAATACATATTAGTGAAATTTGAGAATGTTCGTAGACCGCAGATGAGTTCAATGCGTGGTCCACTAGAAAACCTGTCAAACACAATACAAACTCCACAATACACAATAAAAACGTGTTTTTTTTTTAATTTTATTTATTACATTACGTAATCCCGCAAGTTGGTGTTAATTGTCTTGTTTACGGTTTTGCCACCGACCAAAGAATGTGACTAATGAATCTTCTTTTTTCGGATTATTTATTTGTTCACATTAATGTCTCGTACACGCGATGAAATGATTTGTGAAAAATAACGTTAATTGGTATTTTTATGGTCAATACGAGGAATCACACCATGGAAAGGTCACGGTTGATATTATTCAAAAAATAAAATACATATTTAATAATTCACATAAAAATATTTCCTCTTTATGTGTATATTTTTCTATGAATCCAATATTTAGTCCATGGCATTCCGTAACAAAATAATTAAATTACAATGTTGACTTTTTTAATAAGAATTTAAATTAGTCTATAAACGATCTTTAAAAGACGATTGAATTAGTCATTCAATAAATTTTAATAAATTAACATTGATTGAATGCTTAGAAAATTTAGAATATTATTTATTAGTTAAACTTACAGTTAAATTGAAATTGTGTGCCGGGTTTTATTTTAACTCTCAGTTATAACCGATCAGTCGAGTAGTACTAAACTGAAGAGCTGCTTTGACCCAATACACATTTAGTTAAAACTGACGGTTCACTGAACGTGTGTGGGCTCTCTTAGGTTAACCGGATGCAATTTTATTTATTTATATGATTTGAATTCTGGTTTTTTAGACACAACAACGTGTTAATTCATTGTCTGTCGGTGATTTTAACTATTACTAGTTACAGAGGTCACCGACTTAACAGTCAGTATTTATCTTTCAGTACAGCAAATTAGAGTAAACCAGGATCAGGACGATCGATCGTGATTTTATTAATATTAATCCCGATCTCCCAGTCGTAATAACCGATCAAATCAATTGCGAGCGAGATTTGAACCCATATATATATACCTTATTCTCTGAGCTATTACTTCGTTAATTATTTGTCTTTAATTGTAATTTCGTTAACAAATACTTATTTAAATTATGCATTTTTTAGTACTTAAAAGACATATTGCACTGCCTGAATAATAACAGTAAGGCAGTAAATTTCTATAGTAAGAGGCCACACTTACACTTATTCCCTCATTCAGTGTAGTCTAATAATTAAAAAAAGAAGATAATTGACCATGCATTCACATTATTTATGTAATACTTTTTTTTAGAGCCGCCTTGTGGCCCAGTGGTTAGTGTAACGGATTCGTGAGTGAAGACTCCCGGGTTCGATTCACGGCACCGGAGTCACTTGGTAGATCTAGCTTAGCAAACTAGATCTTAAGTACTCATTGCTGTGTGGTGGCCTGGGAAACCATCTCTACTATATTCTCCCGTAAAGGCCACGGTGGCCTGGCCAACCCCTTATAAAGGGACTCCCGTCAATAGGGAAGGCGTCACGATATTTAATTTTTTAAAAAGTAAACTTATTTACCTAACAGGCCTTTAGGCTGTTCTCCTTTACCCTCATCATCCCTTTATTAACTCAATTAATTGGATAATGTAATATCTTGCATTGTGTATAGTTGTTGGTGCGTGTATACATAGTAATTAATGGATGATATTAATAATTCCTCATAGACGGAATATTAATTCCACCAACCTTGACTCGGTCAATAGCTCGCTGGTTGTTTTTGTCGTTGAGTAAAAGCCAGTTCCGCCGATAGATATAATAAGAGCCGGGTTTGATAACCTTGAACCACCTCATCATCATACCTGATCAAATCATGTTTATGTGCACATACATCATATTTAGATTACCTTCAAGGTGTCATTGTGGTAATTGGCCAATGTCACGATTATTGCTCATCGCGCATCCTTGTAATCGAGTCATAATTATTATGGTTTAAATGACTATCAATGATGGGTTATAATCAGACCTAGTGCAAGTGCTTTGACGTGTTTGAGATTAACATTATATCATATACATCTACACGGTTCCATGACGTTTGATTTCAGTAAGTAAAGTCAGTAACGGACACTTCAACACAGGACAAATCATAAAGTGATATTACAGAACGTGCATTTTGAAACAATCAACACAGCTTCATACTAACACTATTCTTATGTCTAATTAGATTCCCTGTGTACTTTGCAATCACACACATTATTACTATCATCAACAACCTTCATAACATAATAATATACATTGCATCATTATCACCAGCGCTATTAATAATATACTAATATTCTTTTAATCATCATCAGCCGCGATATTAATTAAATACCGCGATATGTGAGGTATGAATAAAATCCCAATCAATCGTTTCGATCGAGCTTTACTCTGATATCCTTTATAATATTGCTACTTACTCTATGATATTTACATTCCGAATGAGACAATTAGTGCTGCCTCTGTCAAACTCATCTTGATATTTAAAAATCCAGTTGTATTGCCTGCCAATATATCAATGGTATCGACAGGTGTAAATAAAATTGAGCTAACGAGGTGATTCGAGTAATAATTGTTATTTTAACCCATTACTATTAATACAAATACTTATTTCTTGTATTAGTAAAGCAAATTTCAAAATTTAAATACGTGATTCGTGATATCCAAACCCAGTCCAAGTAGATGTGGAAAATTGCTTTGACGTATTCGAGCTCTGCAACGATTTCCTTTATATTTTTATAATATTGCTTTATTATTAACCTTCTGGTATATACACAAAACATTATATGATATACATCCACAGTTATCATAAATCAATTATTATATTTATGGAACAAACTAAAAAGTGATAATCTTATGTTAATATCCCAAAATTCAAATCGATAACATACATTTTACCGAATAATAAAGCAATGTGTTTAATAAAAGTATAAGCTGAGCAGTACTCTACAATTTTGAGCGATTGAAAATCTATTTTTTCACCCTCTTGCCCGAGGTTTGGTTATAATGTTCTCAGCAAAGATGTGCCAAAGTCGAACGAATACTATAGTATTATAAATCTCTTTTATTTTCTCGGTATCTTAGAATTTAAGCATAATATATTTTTGTGAAAAAATACATTCTTATTGAAAATAGCATAGATTTGTTGTAAGTCTATCGCAAGACATTCACAACTCATTTTACTTTTAACTAGAGATGTGCCAAAGCAAACGAATATTGTAGTATCTGTCGTATCTTTTTCTGCATATCGCTATATCATCTTAAAACGAGATAGGTATAATATTAGTTTGGCAATTAAATAATACAATCCAACTATTAATGCTTTCAAAATTGCATAAGCTAAAAATAACATCAACATTATTATATATCAAATACTTTTTTAATGATTCAAACACATTACGTATTTTTAATTTCTCCGCTGAATAACTTGTTTGTGCGCTTTGGTGCCATTGTTGCAAACTAATGAGAAAAGTTTGGAAACTCTTTGAGATTTAATAATTCATAATTCTATCGCCCTTGGAGTTCAATTTGTGGGGCTTCTTCGGGTGTCGTTGACATTCAATTATGTAAAAAATACCTCCGAATAAATAAAGAAATACCATTTTTATTCACATTATTATTAGACGTTGTTCTTTTATAAATGGACTCTTTGAATTACAGTTGAACTTTGTTATACATCCTTCGATAAATAATATTTTTGAGATACTAAATAAAGGTATAATGACAATAGTTTCACATGAGTACATTTTTTTTTAAATTGATTGACTCATCTATAATGCACGCGGATCGTTATTCAAATGAAGGTCGTATATCATGCAAAATATATTATTTTCCGTCCAAATGATCTTCCAATGTATTTGTGAAATGTTTATTTATCTAAAAAAATTGGAGCACTGCAGCGATTAGCATTATTATATTGCTTTGTTATTTGATAATTGTGTATTTTTTTAAAATATCATTACACAGTAAAATTAGTTAATTAGGGAGAAATTCAATGGGTGACTAATACAAAAATGTATCTACGAATTTTTTTTTATGTAGTTTTGCTAAACTATCGATAACACAAAATGCATCTATATTGGAAGCTTATTATTAAAATTAATATATTATATTGTTAATACATGTGAACATTAAATTAAAGACAAATGTGTTTGCACCAAAATATTCAATAATATATTATAAATATTTATTTTCTTCATTTTTTATATACGTTTTTGTGTTATTGAGTCATCGAATTATTAAGTAAGTTTGAGCAGCTTTTAGACTAGGCCGATAAGAATCCCAAATGGGTGTATAAATATCAAGATGGCACACCAAGCAGATGAGTTTGAATGAGGCAACACTGTAATCAAGGTGATTAACTGTATTGTCTCACTCAAACTCATCTACTTGGTCTACCATCTTGGTATTTGAGGCTATCAGAGCAAAAGTGGTGTAACCCACAATTTACGTTAGTTACGGTTCTCTTGTAAAATGTGTTCTTTACAATATTAAATAAAGGTACACAAATTATATACATTTATAGGTAATTGAAAATAGTTCAAATAATGTTCACAAAATAATTCACACCAACTGACATTTTTTGTTGTCTCGTCTACTTGGTCCGCTATCTTGATATTTATATGTACATCGTTATATGAAACACTTTTTTTTCATCTTATTTATATATCGATACTATGAATTATCGTTTATTTTACACTATGAACTGTGACACTATGACTTTATCGATGAATGAGTCTGAGTGAGACAATTTGTTTATTTATTTTACGCCCCGAAAAGGATTTTTTTTATATACAACAACGTGTTAATTGTCTGTCGGTGATCTTAACTATTACTAGTTACACAGGTCACGGACTTACAATACTGGAAATAAGAGGAAACCTGGATCGAGACGATCGATCGGGGTTTTATTAATATTATTCCCGATCTCCCAGTCATAAAATCAATTTAAAAAAAAATTACTTGAGCGGGTTTTGTAACCTGAGCTATTACGCTGGTAATAATGGTAGTGTTGCCTCTATCAAACTCACATGCTTGATCCACCATCTTGATATCTATCATCCACTTGTCCGGCCTTGTAATATCGGTAGTGTCGACTAGACATGGTTTGCCTAATGTTTTTTTTTTTTTTGTGAAAACGGTCTCGAGTCGCATGTCAATAGGTGTCGAGGCTTTGCGTCGCGTCGTGACTCTAGTTAATAATTACAATGATGAATACAAAGTAGATGCATATTTAAAATAGTGCAACGGGGAATGATCCCAGTCCCCTTAGTTAAGAGGGTCGTTGTGGACTCGGCGACGCCATTGATAAAGATCTTATATAGAAAGGCTTTGCTTGGCCGACTACACGCACTCCATAAGGTGGGAACTTCTCGGGGGAACTTTTAAAAAAATCAATACACATATTTCCTTCTTTGCATTCTTTTTACAATCGCTAACTGACTACTTAATAATAACACCATTATAATGCAATCATATTTCAATACAAATGCCTGTTTGTAAATGAATCAAAATGACCAAACAGGACGAGAAAAGCCCTTCGCAGCGAACTGTCAGAAAAATGAAAAGTTGATGAAAATTATTATTTGGACGGGCTTTTATTCGAGGTGGACTTTAAATCATTATAATTTTTTGGACGAAGGATAGATACATATTTTGTGACAAAATTTCTAGCTTTGGTTTTTAAAAATGGTTTTCTCAAAACCACATCTTTCGAGTTTATGTTGATTCAATTATGAATAAAAAATATACTAATTTCCTGTAACTTATTATTATTAGGATCAACGTGCTTTTGATCTTTGAAATCGTCATTTTAAAACATCAAAATGAAGTACATTTAAATGGGTTTACGATTTGTTTATAATCAAAGCCGCCTTGTGGCCCAGTGGTTAGTGTAACGGATTCGTGAGTGAAGACTCCCGGGTTCGATTCACGGCACCGGAGTCACTTGGTAGATCTAGCTTAGCAAACTAGATCTTAAGTACTCATTGCTGTGTGGTGGCCTGGGAAACCATCTCTACTATATTCTCCCGTAAAGGCCAAGGTGGCCTGGCCAACCCCTTATAAAGGGACTCCCGTCAATAGGGAAGGCGTCACGATATATATATATATATATATATATATATATATATATATATATATATATATATATATATATATATATATATATATATATTATAATCAAATATTGCAACTTTTAAGTTTACATTATTTGGTAGCTTTTGATTCTGAACACCTCAATTGTTCGATTAAATACCCATTACACTCTATTGTGTCAAGCTCTATATTTAATTGCTGTGATTGGTTATTTCAAAACATAGTATGATTGTACAATTTTGCGGTGTGGCCAATCACGACCGTTGGCAAATCAGCACGTTTGATACACTGACTGTAAACATTTGAATAAAAGCACACTAACCCACCAGCGACTTATTCATAAATCTATGATTATTTCTTCACAATGGGCTAGTTTAGCATTCATCTTGAAAATAACTCCAAGAACCGGAATAAATGTGTGAAAGACACATCTGTCCGTAATAAAACTATGTTGTGTTTTATTTGAATAGTCAAGATTGTGACCCCTTCTTTATAGCAATGCTCATTATTGTTAACAGATGGTCTGTTTCCGTTGAACTGGACCATTGTGCCATTTAGCCCATAAAAGACTTGGCTCTATTGATCTTCGATTCATATATTTATAATCATTTCAAATAACAGACCACGTGCTAATAGCCATTACAATGTCCCCGAACTATCGCCATCGTGCTAGACAACCTTCTGATATGTTTTTTTTTATGCGTCCAAGGATGTATATTTTTTCATAATCGATTGCCAAATAAAATCACCTTGTTGTACGCGTGAAACGAGTTTGTAGACGAGAGGCGGGGTTAATTTGAAACGCGTGAAATTCAATATGTTATTCGTGAATTAACAATATGACCCATTTTATCAACTTACAAACATATACACAATAAAATTACATGTTATTACGACTGGGATAATATTAAGAAAATCGCCATGATCCAGGTTTACTCTGATTTCGTGTATTGTAAGGTAAATACTAAGTCGGTGACTTGTGTAACTAGTAATAATTACCAAAAGGTAATTAATTAACACGTTGTTGTGTCTAAAAACAAAATGCCCCTCAAGGCGTAATAAATAAATAATGAAATAAACAGTTGAGAATGTTAAAAAAAATAATTAACTAATTTCCCTCAATAGAAGCAACCATATATCTTTCAGCTAGTAATAATAAGCCGCTTTCATAATAAAAATGGTTATAGATTTAACGATACTCAAACTGTGTACTCATTTTTAATTTTTAAATAGTTTTAATTATCACTTGATTTTGTGCAATCAATTGATTTTTACTATAGCTTTGATTTACGTAAATATCTCTCAAAGAAATTGGCCACATGTAGAGCAAATTTCAAACTAATAAATGCGTTTAATTGGTAATGAGAATACTATATGATCTACAACCATAAGAAGCATGTGTATTTGATGTATTTTTAATAAATTTTAATGATTAATTCTTTTAAAATCACACGTATATTTTGATAATTGTGTATTTATTGAGTCTTTATGCAGCATTTGACTCTCGAGTTAAGTAAAATCATGTGTTAATGTGAAACATTTAGAACACATTGTCTGTTTATTTTATTTGAATGGCAGTATTTAATTTATGTTTTTGTGAAAAATTCTAGTCCAACTGCAGTGTTTTTATTTTGATTTGAAGAGTGTGTGCGTGCGATGCGTATGCTTGTACACACAGTCTATTTTTATTAGTTAGCCTTTCTTCTTGTTGTCTCGGTATTATTATTTATATTGAATGAATGTATTGGTTGTATAGAACAAGTATGAGGGTAACACGTGTACCGAGTTATGGGATTCATTAATTGGTGTTGGAGAGCTCCCATGGCATTTCATGGTGAGACTGGACACGAGGCTGTGGCCTTCAAATCTATAACGATTTCATTGAACCTTATAATATACTCGCACAAGACAGTACAACACCATATCTGCTTTAGTAATGGCTGATGCTGCTACTACTCTATTCCCCTACATAAAGGGGTGCTCAATATTCTGTCGATTTATCATTGAAAAAATATCAAAAAAATCATAATCATAGATATCGCATGAGTGGCTAAATGCGTGTTGAGTTCAAGTGGATCAAGTGGTCAAAAACATGAGTTACCTGGCAAACATTATACTGTAAACATCTCTCTTCATATCTTCAGTTATATTTCACAGTAAAATGGGTAAATGCATTGTTACTACATGTCATATGGACTCAAACATACACTCAAATACATCTAGGCTCACTTTTTACCAAACACTACTTCTTTAACATGTTTCAAAGATTATTACCACAACCACTCTCAGTGGTCACTATAAATGTGTTGAGTGAGGGAGACACACTTATGCCTTTATCGAATAGGAGAGAAGAGTGCAACAATACACGGGTGTACACGAATTATTTATATACAATGCGACATCTAATCTTTATATCTATGATCATAATGTACTACAGCACCACTAGAGCATTACGGGGGATCCCAAGTCGCGGTGATGACAATGCAGTTAGAACATGAAAATATGAAAAAGAGAGATATAAGTATTGTAAAAAAAAACAAAACTAAAAATAATAAAAGAAACAAAAGAAGTAGACAAACAAAAAAAACGGTATAAGGTGAAGATTAAAATATATTAATACAATCCATATATAAAAATATCCGTAAACATAGGGAGATTGAGAAGAATGTATTTATCGTGGTCTGTTTTTAGATTATATATATTGTTAATTATTTATTCGATATTGGCGTGGTAGGGGGTTTAAGCCCTACCAGGCGCCTCTGATATTGATTATTGAGACTATATGTATTACTTTTACACAATATCATCGACAGTATAATAGTGTGTTAGTGAGTCGTGCTAGATCTGATAGTATTGGTGTGTATAGGAATAGACTAGAGCTTGATATTAGTGTACACCAGCTCTATTCGTATACGCACCGCATTACAATATATTGAGTATGGTCGTCAGAAATCTAACCTGCATATTATGAAATTAAAAACATAATGTCGATGGGTTAGTAACACAATAACGTATCTACAAACTGACAGTTTTCAAGGAGAAAATAAATATTTTTCAATATGAATATTGTGCAAACATATAGGTTTGGCTTTCATTTAATTTAATTAATAAGCTTCTGGGTTTACTTTTACGATTTGTATAATAAAATATTGGCAACGACTGACCTCGCCTGCGTATTTATTTCCTCTGTGCGAATACGCCACACTTGGTTAGAAAAAAAAATATTTTGTTCGCGTTAAATAAATAAATAAATAAATAATCGAATGATTTTTCAAACCGGTCGTGTCGAATCGATTTTTTAAATCCTTTTATGGCGATAATTATACTCAATAAAAATTGTTTATGTGCTCTTAATTTTAACGTACGTGTATTTAGCTTATGCCCGCTTTGGCTTTTTTTTTAAAACAAGAGCCAACGAAATAGCATTCCCGGATTTCATCCGGTGATTTGGTGAAATTTCATCTGAATGACTTCATAAAGTGTGCGGTGGTCACACAACAATTGTCGCCACTCAGCTTTTTGCCTTGCAAGACCGCATTCTTGAAGGACCGGTGGCTCTTGGCTGCTGAATGCCAGGACTTAAGTACTACAACTTCGTCTCTTCACACATTTCACAATGAAAACCGATGATAAACACATAATACAATCGCTTATTTCATATACTTTTTTTTTCACCAAAATAGATGATTAATTTTTTTTATTTTTTGTATTCTAGGTGACAGTATCGAAGAATAATCATACCGGAGATGAGAGCTCTTGCAGCAGCCAACCTTCAGCCAGCTCCAGAAGCTGCTCATCATCAGATACCGAATCTGACACCGATTCGAGCGCCGCCCTGGCAGCCGCATGTAGCCTTCAAGTTATCAACGAAGAAGATTTGGCGGCTATACTTCCTGAAAATCAACCTGCGTTTCCAGTTTTCAGTGGCGTCACTCAACCCACATCCACCATCGAAAAAAATCAAGAAAATGGTAATGCATCATTAATATTTTTTATTCATCTCAATAGTTGTTAATAATATAATTTCACAGGTGATGGTTCAAGCAGTGAGATGGAATTACCTCCTCAACTTGTCAGTGCTGCAATACAACGGGCGACAGCTGATAGTTCCAGTTCCGATAATGAAAGTTCCACTCAGGATTTAAATCATTCATCGGCATCACACTATGCATCTAGTTTGCTTCAGCAGTTTGTCGCTCAGACTCAGTTACTCAATCACACCAATACCATTCCAACTATTAATAATCTTAGTGGAAGTAAAGTCAATAATATGGGAGATTGTGTACTGCCATGCATTGATCAATTAGCACCGACTTATCTCTCTGGAGACCAGTTGATTTCCAATCAACATTTGAGCTCACAGCAGAATGAGGAACTCTCTCAAATAAATAGAGATTTAGCTGAAATGACATCAACTACTGATAATAATTCAGTTGATATTGCAATTCCCAACCCACCATGCTTAGACGACTGTATGGGAAATGATGAATTTGCAAATATAGATTTACCGAGTTCCAGCTCTAATGATGTATTGAAAAACATGTCTGATAGGAGAGTTCATAGTAACTCTCCAACTAAATCAGATGCAGTCAATCAATCAAATTCTGTTGATAAAGTACCAACAGATGTTAAAAGAAAACGAGGACGGCCCCGTAAGATCAAAGAAGAAACAACTCAAGACAAATCGGAACCGAAACTCTCTCTTATCTGTGATAACGTTAGTGTAGTAAATAATAATAATAGTACGTTCCGTCTCAACAATGATCCTCCCAATGTGTCACCTGATTCTGGAATATTATCAAACCACAATTCTCCTACTCATTCGCCTATCAGAAAAATTGAGTCTGATGATGGTGTAAGTAGGATTTCAAAGTGTAGGTCTGCTAAATCTAGTCCTGTTCCAAAACGGGCTGGAAGATCAAAATCTAAATGTCGTCTCGATACACTCAGTAGAGATAGATCTATATCGAGTGAGGCGAGTTTGAGAAGGAAGCCCATTTCCGAAAGTAGCGGCAATCCAAAATCTCACATTGAAAATGTACCACCCAAAGACGAAAAAAATAGCTTTAAGAAAACTGAAAAGAAATTAGACATTGCGGCCTTAGATAGAATGTTATATGCTACCGATAGAGTCTTATATCCACCCCGAAGAAAGGTTGGACGACCTCCTCAAAACAAGAATACGGGGAAAAAGGGACCTGGACGGCCACCCAAGAATAAACCGATTATCGACTCGGGCGATAGTGACGATGAAATTAGATCAAGTATTCCCAATAGAGTTCTATCTGAAGTCTATGCCAAGAGAAAAGATCTTAATAAATTTGCAGCTATTACAAGTAAAAAAATGCCTAGTAAAAATCTAAATACATGGAGAGATGCCAAAAGTGATCATGAAGAAGCAAATGATGAATCACTTGATCCAACATGGAGACAAATCGATTTGAATCCAAAATACAAAGAAATGATTTCAGGGTATAAAAGTGATTTTGAAGTTAAATCATACAAGAGTTGCAGTAGATTACTTGAATCTGGATACAAAAGCGATTATGGGTTCAAGTCTGGATACAAATCAGATAGGTGTTCAAGATCTGGCTATAAAAGTGATCACAAATCGGGATACAAAAGTGACAAATGTGGTTATAAGACTGATCATAGCATAAGAAATATAAGACGCAGAATGAGAAAATTGAAAAAGTCCCGGTCGGTGAGAGACCATAATTATTTCAAAAATCAAAAATATTTTGTATCTGATCAAGAGATTCTTCTGTTAGCTAACAAGACCTTCAGTTGTTTGACTTTGGGCCATACGACGAGCGACTCAGATTCTGAATGTCCCACAAAAAAGACTTCATATGCTCCATCAAAGTTTTCTGCTTTGAAGGAATCTAGCATAAATACACCAAAACTTTCTTTTGGGATGGCAAATAATTTCAGTCGCTTATCTCTGCCTTCACTAATTACAGATCCTTTCGCTCCAGCACCAGTTTTTAGTGGCTTAGGCTCTAGATTTGGATCTGGTTTTAGTCTTTTCAGTACTCAGAGACTTGGATTCGGAATCGGAACCAAACCACTATTCAGTTCTTTACTGGGAAGAAGTGCATCATTGTTTACTCATAAGTTTGCTTGTCCTCCAATGTCTACGATGAGATCTGAAACGTTTTCAAAGGGACCTTCACTATTCTCATCATTTGGTTCGACAAATAATAACAATAATACAATGAAACAATCATTTCAAAATCTATCCCCAAAATCAAAGAAGGGCTATCGAATGTCCGAGGGCAGTTATAATCTCTTCAAGAAAGAAAAAACTCCTCCACTGATGAATCTCTTTCAGCCATCTCAAGGCAGCTATGTGCCAAACAAGACATTATCTCAAAATATATTTTTAAATTCTAACATAAATAAGCCTCAATCACAATTCAAAAAGCAAAAATCTCCCATCATTTTGTCACCTGTAAAATCAGCAACAAGCCTTAAAGGTTCCAAGAGATTATCCAGAGTATCAACTCGAAGTAACAGCTCAGAATCCAAACATCACAGACATAAATTAAAAAAGATCAAGAAGAGGCAGCGATCTCGTTCTATGTCCAGAAGTAGAGAAATATGTACCAAAATAAATTCTAATGTTGTCGATCAGAAATTCAATCAAGAAATGGAAGGGTTAATTAATAATTTTGTTAGATTGTGCCATATGACTCCCAGAATCTCCTCTCAACAATCGAAAACGTCTATCGAAAAGACATTGACTGATAATAATACATCAAAATCTACTAAAAGGACATCCAAAAAACGAAAAGGATCTGATAATGTTGAGATTTCAACTCCCACATCTAAACGAAGGCACAAAAAACAACTTCAAGAATCCCAGACAAAAGGCAAAGATAAAGATACAAGTGCAAATGAGCACAAATTACCTTTGAAAAAGAGACATTATCATATAAATTCATCCACAAGTAATTCACTTAGCCTCAGTCTTGTAGCAACTGATTTTGTGGATGAGAAATCAGAGAGTGCCAAAGAATCAGATGCATTTTTATGCACTGAATCTAATTGCCTAGGAAATATTGAATCAAAATCTGGAGTTAAATCAAATGCAAAAAATAATTTGAGTGATAAAAGTAAAAAAGATGCAAATGATAAAATGAAAAGCGCTGAAGTATCTTCCAACAATGAATCTTCTAAAAACAATTCGTCTAATATTGTTAGTTCAACCGTGGATGAATTTGAAAACTCAGTTGATAATGCAACGTCACCCAAAAACACCGCTGATGAAGAAATAAATATCAAAAAACCTGTCGGCGATCACTCTGAGTTGTCCAAAAAAATATATGAAACTTCAGAGAAACTCAAAGCTGTCAATAAAATGGTTCACGATCTTGAAAAATCACTACCCAAAATTAAGGAAAGTGACAGCATCAAAGATTCTAAACCAGATACAAGAACCCCATCCAAACAAGAAAACAAAGGCTCTCCAAACTCGACATCTCCTCCGAACAGCAATTCCAATATTACTAAAAATACAGCACCAATTGTAACACCCAAAAAACGACACAGGCTAGAAGCAGATCGATTTAGCAATTTCAGTCTTGATCAAGTCGTTCAGAGTTTATCCAAGAAGCTTTCTGAAGACAAAATGGCCCAACCAGATAAAAAAATTGAAGAAAGAGATCTTGTGAAAGAAAACAATGATGAGATTATAACCGATATTCAAAATGATGATGATATTACTTTGGGTGATAGTCAGAAATCTTCATCTAAATCATGTGCCAAATCGACACCACCTCAAAACACACAAAAAACTGAAATGATTACCAGAAAGAAAAACCGACTGGAAGGATTGACCAGCAATTTGGTCTCGAAAATAGTACCAACAACAGGCAGTAAAGTGATAGATACTTTGATGAATAATAATCTTAGGAAATCAATTGAATCTCGGATCATAGAAAGAAACAAGAACAGTGATACGGAAAAACATTCAGACACAAACAAAAATCTCAAAGATGTTGGATCACGTGCGACTGTAATCAAGTCTCCAATTGGTAGAATGAAATTGCCCGCTGAAGCGAAAAAGCTCCCAAAAGGCACCGACATTCTTATAGAAGAGACTGTAGTTGTCAATGTCGATAAACCTACTGGAATTTTCGAACCGTCTGTTGATATTGAATTGCAAATTCCCAAATCTTCTATTTCACTAAATCATGCAATAATCGATTCACCATCAAGAAAATCAATCAACAAAGGCAACAAAGCACTCCCTACTAAAGATGATGATAATTGTTTACCACTATCTCAAAGCTTCTCCTCCCTAGATTCTTATGCAAAATCTAAAAAATTGGAATCCATCGCAGCCGTTATTTCAGACAAAATCTTAGAGAGTGGCCATAATTTAAGACCAGCTAAAAGGATTCATTCGAATGATTCAGAAGTTAAATCAGATGATAATTCTACTCAGTCAATTAGTAAAAAGAAAAAGAAGTTAATAAGAGAAGAGTCGCCGAAGACAGCCGAAAAGGATTTGAAGAAAGCTTCAAATGAAAATAAAACTAAAGATCCTCCCACACCAACCGCAGATAGTATTCCTCCTAAGAAGAAAGCTAAACGTAGGAAAACAATTAATCGTACAGGATTTCCTAGCATCAAGAAAAAGAAGAAAAAGATTTGTATTCCTTTTGTCAATATAACAGATGAAGTTGGATCTACCACCGATGCCGATAAGGGAAGTTCTGCTTTTGAGCGTGTTCCGAAAGTTGGGGAAGCCACTAATACATTTGTGGAACGAACAACAAGAAAGAAACACAGTGAACTCAAAGTCGTTCTTAACAAAGATGATTGTCCCAAAGTCACTGTGGTTTCCTTGGAAAAACTACAAGGAAAAATTGGACATGATAACAACAATGTTTCATACGTAAACCAGTCGAAAGAATTGAGAAATACTTCCAAAGCAGATAGTGTTGTTTTAGATTCTGTAGCAAAGTGGGAAGTAATGAGTGAATCAGATAGTTTACCACCTCTATCTACAAGTTCTTTGGGAAATGATCCCGAAGACAGCATCCCCTTGAGCTTTTTGAATTTAAAGAGTGAACGACCAAGCAGCAGATTGGAAAAGAAAAAACAAAGAGAAGTCTCTCCGTGTGACAGTCTTGATAGTATAAGTCTTTCAAAGAGATTCATGCTATCTAAGAATAAAAGATCTGAAAGTGTTGCGAAATGTAAACGTTCTACAAGAAGCACAATTGAAGAGTCATTAAAAGGCAAAGGCTCACCGAGAAACGGAAGAAAGTTGATGAACAAAACCAGAAACAAATTAGCCTCGGGAATATCTGCCGATGACTTAGTCATCGGATATCGGTCGAAAGATATAACAGAAAACAAACGCAAGTCGAGAAGCAGAAGTGTGTTCAACAGACGACGAATAACCTCTTCCAGTTCGAGAGACAGCTCTTTGGATACACTTGTATTCAGCAAGTCGTTTAAAAAATCGCCAAAATCCCGTGACAACTCTGAGGAAATATTCAAAAGTATAAACGAAAACTGTCTTGAAAACGATCCACTGCCGCTTCAGGAAAAAGAAATTGATTTTGAAGAGAGCATCGATAGTTTCTCCAAAAATATTATCGGTAAAAATAGAATCGGGGAACCGTGGCGAGATGATAGTCCTGCTAGTAGTGTAGATAGAGGTTACAGAAGCGAAAGGGAAAGAAATAGCTGTAAACAAAATCCGAGAATGAAAAAGAAGTACTTACCGGCTGGACTATTTTCAAATTATTACAAGGACATTGTGTAAGTACATATATTCATTTTTTTATAGGGTGTATGAGTGATTTTTTTTTGTGTTTTTAGTCCGAAATCTGTTGATCCAAAAGCAAAGTTCGTCTATAACCCTGCTGATTTTCCCAATGGGCTTCTTCCGCCGCCCCCGTACTGCGAGCGCTGGGTTAGGCAGAGAAAAGTACATTTTACACTTCCTTATGATATTTGGTGGCAACATCAATACAACCAACCAGTACCATCGTGGAATTACAAGAAGATTAGAACAAGTAATATATTGCATTTTATCAATATTTTCAACGGGTCTTATAAATACTTAATTTCATTTCTTTATAGATGTATATTTTGATGTCAAGCCAAATCCAGACGGATGTGAAAGTCAAGCTTGTAATTGTAAGCCGTCAACCGAGTGCCTTGATGACTGCATTAATCGTATGGTTTATGCTGAATGTTCTCCTCAATTATGTCCTTGCAAGTGAGTCTGGTGAAATGTTGTATTTTTTTTCTATTTGAATTTTTCTTTAATATTATTTATTATTATTGCAGAGATTCTTGTAAAAATCAACGTATACAAAAGCACGATTATGCTCCTGGATTGGATAAATTCATGACCGATAACAAAGGATGGGGCATTAGAACGAAATTGCCTATAACCAATGGAAATTTCATTCTGGAGTATGTCGGTGAAGTTGTATCCGATAAAGAATTCAAGGCAAGTTGATAGCATTAAATATTTTTTTAACAATAAAATTTTAATTTAATAATTTCTTCACCTTAAGGAGCGAATGGCTACGAGATATACTAAAGACATCCATCATTATTGTCTTCATTTGGACGGTGGCCTGGTCATCGATGGACACCGAATGGGTAGTGAAGGTCGCTTCGTCAATCATTCTTGTCAACCGAACTGTGAAATGCAAAAGTGGTCAGTCAATGGACTCTTCCGAATGGCACTCTTTGCTCTCAGAGATATTAAAGCCGGCGAGGAGTTGACTTATGATTACAACTTCTCGCTATTTAACCCTGCTGAAGGACAGGTACGTTTTTTAAAATAAATCAATGTTTGAAGTGAATGTAAAATGATTGATTGTTTTTCAGCCTTGCAAATGTGATTCGGATAATTGTCGAGGTGTGATAGGTGGAAAATCACAAAGAATCACTAAACCAATTGTCCTGAAACAGTCTAAAATATCTTCATCGAGCCCCAACTCACCAGCTTACGTAAACAATTCTAATAACCAAGCAAATCCACCGAATACTGCTAATAGAGTTGGAAGACCTAGAAAAGCTATTAAGCCTAACTGTCAAAACAGTGGCATAATCGGTTTGAACTCACCTGATAGAAATTACACTGCATCATTCATTAAAGAGGTCCAAAACCTTCATGCCACCAGTAGATTCTGGCAAGAGCCTCAAATGAAACCGCTTACGATCAGAGAAAAAGCTATCGTTAAAGATAGACATTGCTTTTTGCATAGGAATTTGGATAAGGTTTGTTTTATATAGAAATAATATTTTATTTGCATGTATTAATATTGTTTATTTATTTTGCAGGTTCGCAGAATCAGGGATCGAATTCTTTCCGATCCTAATCTAGCAGCGAGTCAACAAATCTTATCTTCAATGCATCAAAATGTTAATCTACCCGTATTGCCTTTGAACGAGAGTGTGATCGCTCCACAATCGGGTACTAATTCAACAATTTATATAGCTAAAATTCCTTGCGCAAAGTCCTCTAGAAGTGTTCGAACGAGAAGTCTAGCACATTCAGAAGACAGTCCCGAATTAGGAAAACAAGCTAGACTGAATAATTTCTTGAGAGATCTGTATAACACCGTGGTGACTGCTAAAGGTGATTAAATTTAATATTTTACTAGGTTTTTTTATGCATTATTTTAAATATCATAATTTTCTATGTTTACAGATGAAAAGAACGAAGTATTGAGTAGTTATTTATTAAAGCGTAAAACTTCTCCAGGTGTGGACTCCATAGATTTGACCACAATCGATTGTAATATTGAAAGTGGTTATTACAAAAATATAAGTCTCTTCGATACACATTTTAATTTGATGGTCACCAATATTACCAAAACGTACGGAAGAACTTCATCTATCGGAACAATAGCATTGCAGCTTCGTAAAGTGAGTTGGATTTGATCATTGCAGTTAATCGCAAAACTAACCATAATTATTTTTTTTTTAGATATACAACAATACAAAGTTAGAAATGGCCGATCAATTGAGTTCGATTCTCGGTCCAGAAGAACAAATCCCTTCTGGATTCTTGCCGAAGAAAAAACAAGGTTTGTTATTTTTATTTTATCGATTTCGGTGAAAATATTAATAAATAAATAAATTTGTAGAAGAGGTTATCATGTGTGTGTGCGGTTTACACGGAGAGGAAGGCTTGATGGTACAGTGCGGCGGCGAAGGTGATCAGCTGACTCCTAACGGTAAAGGCGATGGCGCTAATGATTCGGATTCATCTATTAAGAATCAGAAAGGATGCGGAGTTTGGCAACATGCTAGGTGCATGGCTGTAACCGATACTGGAGAACCGTATTACTGCCATCGTTGTCAGCCGAGAGAAGTCAACCTGGAGATACCCCTCGATGAATATTCGGAAGAAGGAAATCAATTTTATCTATCGTTGCTCAGAGGAGACCTTCAAGTTAGACAAGGCGACACTGTTTACGTTCTTAGAGATATTCCCATCGATGAGAAGCATCCAGATCGCAGTGAAAAATCTGAAGATGGCTTCCAACAAGAATTAGAAGAATCTAATTCTAAACATGTAAAGCGATCCGATCGAGGCAAGAAATGCAAAATGGGATCCGACAAAGGAAATGACAAACTTAATAAAGAAACCAACGACGATGATGTCAAAACTAAAAAGGTACTTTATTACATTAATTGTGCTTTATTCCGATTTTATATCATTTTTCTTACAGGATGCTGTGAGGAAGCACACTTATAAAACAATAGGTGCCATAGATGTGACTGAATTAGATATATTTAGAGTCGAGAGGCTTTGGAAAGATAAAGATACGGGCCAGAGATACGTCTACGGACATCATTACTTGAGACCTCATGAGACATATCACGAACCCACTAGAAAGTGAGCAATATATAATTTAATGAATGTCTTCAATATATTAATTCGTCATGTTGTTTATAGATTCTTCCACAATGAAGTAATGAGGGTTCCACTGTACGAAGCCGTCCCCATCGAGCTGGTCATGTCACAATGCTGGGTGATGGACTTGAACACTTATTGCAAGGTATATTAAGAATTCTCCACAAAAACAAACATCACTGAGTTTTTTTTTAAATTAAAATTATATTTCTAGGGTCGTCCTCTGGCTTCTAAAGAGGAGCATGTGTATATTTGTGAATTACGAGTGGACAAATGTGCACGTCTCTTCACTAAAGTGGCGAGACCCAAATATCCTGTCTGCACCAAGTCGTACGCATTCAGAATGTTCCCTCAAAGGCTGAAGGTTTCCAGAACTTATGCGGTATGTTTATTTTTTATATTTAAAGCTATAATATATTTATTTATTTATGTATTCACCGAAAGGTTTTACAGGTTTACCGAAAAACAGTTTAGAGGGTTTTTACAAATTTTGGTTTTTTAGACACAACAACGTGTTAATTAATTGTCTGTTGGTTGGATCTTAACTATTACTAGTTACACAGGTCACCTACTTAATAATCAGTATTTACCTTACAATACAGGAAATCAGAGTAAACCTGGATCAAGACGATCGATCGGGATTTTATTAGTATTATTCCCGATCTTCCAGTCGTAATAACCAATCAAATCAATTTAAAAATTGTTGATTTGAACCCATGATCACAGTATTTGTGGCCTACATATTTTTCTTGTATGTTTGTTGAAGAAGAATCGTATCGAAGTCGAGTTCCCTTACTTAATAAAATGTCATTGGGAATAATTTTTTAAATATATTTTTTCTAGCCTCACGAAGTATCTCCATCGCTGTTGAAGAATAGAACACGGAAACCACAATATGGTTCTTCTCACGATGTAAAACCAGAAAAGATAATATTACCAAACCATCCTGCCTTACCGGTGCCAAAACCCAAAGGAGCTCCTCTGCTTCACACTCCCATTGTGAAGGTATTAAATATTATTTTATTTAAGTAATATGTACGAATTGTGTTAATACTAACGTATTTGCAGAGTCGAGCTTCACAAAAACGAAGATTGAATAACATCCTTTTAAAACTACTGTCAAAAATGCCGAGCAAACAGCCGCTGGACATGTCTTACCTGCTGGACGGCCGCAGACAAAGGAAGAAGATGCCATCGACTTGACTGATATATCTCGACTGCTGGTCAGCGCAGCCAATTAACAATACCGCATTTGTCAATTAAGATGATGTAGTGACAAATTAAATTTGATTTACTCAATGCCACATTTCTCTTAACAATACAGCTATTAGTTATTATTCTTCATTTACAACCTAAGTCTTGTTTTTAGCAATTAATATTTATTAATTAATTTATTCAATACATTGTTTGTATAAAATGTGTGTGCTTTTTATATTATTATTTTTTTTAGTAACATCGACCATCGCGTCTATTGTACATTTACTGTTTTGTTATAACTTATATTATTATTGTCTCTTTGTTTGGCAAAGTACAAAATTACAATTATCGTACCAAAAAACTTATTTATTTCGAAAGAGAGAGAAAAAAAAATGTGTGTAAAATCATGAATATTGATCGAAGCTTTAACAAAAAAATAAAAGAAAACACTCCTCGTTACATTCTCCAGTGGTAATTCATTTTTGTAATCATACATAATAAAGTTATATTTTTATCGTCATAATAATATACTAAAAGTGCATTTTTAGACAATTCTATTATTAATTTGTATTTTCACATAATTATTAACTATTTATATTATAATATTTAAGATATGTTGGTGTATAATATATGATGTAATAATGCCTTTCCGTTTGTGTTATTTGTATATAAAAGTATAATGTAAAGATTAAGGTGGTAAATTAAGGATTATTTTTGGATAACTAGAATATCTTAAGTTAAATTATGTGTGCGTGTGTGTCACTGTCTGTTCATAAATAATTGTTACTGTTGGTCGGATATTTGTGAAGCCTTGTATATAAATATTTATATACAGTTTAGGTAGTTGCGTACTTAATAAAGTTGTTGAACACTGCGAGAAATCAATCTCGATGGCACACAAAATCATAATTAATTTATATTATTATTTACAACCCCTCCCCCAATTTATTATGTGTCATAATTAGTTGATTTAATTATTATTATTATTACGTACTCATGATTAATTAATTGTATTTAATAGTGGCACAAACGATTACGGTTTTAGGGTTCATGTTATTGAAAATCCTCCGCTTGTTTAGTCTTTTAATATTAAACATCCAGTGTTAATTTTTAAGCTTCAGTTTTATTCGAAATTGAAAACATAATAAGCTTCTTTGCAAACACTAGACATATAACAATAAAAAGATATTTTTATACATCGCACCTTATTTATATAATACATGTTTGTCTCTTTTTTTTTGTTCTATTGCATAATTATTTATTTAAAGAAATAAAAATCAATTGAGAAAATATTTTAAATGTTTTTGATTTATTACATTTTTTATTAAAAAAAACAAGAGCCTTCATTTAACTGCTCACTCTAAAATCAATATAATTATTTAATGATGTTCTGAAGGAGAAAAAAAAAACTCGATGGAATATTTTTTTATTATTTATTAATTTAGAATTTAGAATACTGGTAAAAAACAATTGCCAGTAACGAGTGATAACTATGGTTAAACCACTGTGTATTTTTACATATATATATTTGAATTACTAAATAATACTAAAGCGTATATTAAAGATAGTGTAGTCGGTGAAATAATTGTGTAATCGGAGAAATAATTATGTATGTTGTCTGTGAAACAATTGTGTTGTGTCTTTTTGTGATTCGAAAATGAGATGTTAGGAAATTTTCAAAATGTGTAGTTGATTTTTAATAGATATTTTTCCTATTATGATGTATTTGATAAATAATTATGTAAGATTTAAAAACATCCAATGAGCTTATACTATATAGAAATGCCAATAAAACTTTAAGAGTCATTGGAGACAAAAAGGCACTGCTTTAACCGCTCGTACTGTTTATCTGTCACTTGTCGAACTTTCTAATAACATTACACCGTACTTCACTTAATATTGTAAAGTGCATTATTAAAATTTTCTTGATATATTCAATGACAAATAATATGTACCTATATAAATAGTTTACTTGATCATGAGGATGTTTTTGTATGAACAATCTTTTGCTCTCGAGTATCAGATTTTAGGGACTACAATGTTACATATGGCCACAGCATGCGTATGTGTGAAGTATATGTATAATACGCACATGTAGTAGTGCTGGTTTAAAATAATACGCATGACACTTTTAGATATAAATTAATATTCCATTCCAGCCCAAAAACACTATGCACTCATACAACAAACCAAATTTTAAACATATTACACAATTATACATATATACGGTCAAAATTAACTAGTTAAATATTATTCCTACAATTTTCATAGTCGTTTGTGAGAGTTTTGTTTTCGTCATCATCAGTGTGTGTGATCGAAGTCGGCACAAATGGTTTAAATAACATGTATCTAACTAATTTAAGGATTGCATATTGAAGCATCAAGGCTCCGAATCCTTTGTACAAGCCTCTTAAGCCTTCTTGAGCTACAGTGGTTTGGTAACAATCGAAGAATCCTTCGTAAGATGTCGATATAGGCAGAACACCATAACCGTTGAATAAATCATCGATTATTGTCCGTGTACCCTGAAATTGATAAATGGCAACTTTTAATTTAAAGAAAAATACTGTAATGAAAGGTGGAAAAAAATAATTTATTGTGGTCTGTTTTTAATTGAAAATATTTTAAAAGGCATTCATGTAATGCAAACAAGACCACAAAAAATGACAGTTTGAATATTGTTGGTTATTATTAATGAGTGAGGTTTTGATATTAGTATCGTATGGCAATAATGTTCATTTACTTTGCGTAGTTTGTTGATTTGTAATAATAATTTTTTTGTTTAAAATATTTGAAGATTACTTAAAGACATTTTGTCATATATTTTTCAGGCACTTTTGATTTGAGACAAAAAAAATCATAATGTCAGATTATTGAAACTACACTGTATTTATCTTGTACCGAATTTACCTGTAAATAAAGCCGATGCATTATTGTCTCTATCGGGAAGAGTGCAATTTCCGTAATCATCGCTGCAGTGAATTCTGATTCCGTTACAATTTCCGGAGGTGTATCATTGGCAGATATTTGGCCACTATTCCGTTTTTTAAAACTTAACATAACATTTTTAACAACATTGCTGCAACACAAAAAATTAAAATTAAAAAGATGCGTGATTTTTAATGTGATAGTAAACTTACTGTAACATATATTTAACAAGACCGTATGCGACTGTCGGTATTACAATTGAATAAATCGGTAACATTTTACTTCTGCTTGACATTCCCCAAGAATATAATCTTAAAGCGCCGTCCCTGAATACTTCTAGGATTTCCGTGTTTCCATATTTAAAATTATTACTTTCAATTGTCTTCACTAAACTGGCTGCGTAGAAAGGTGTGACAATCGCCAGACTCAGACTAAAAATAAACCATATTAATATTCATTCCGAGCAACAAATTGCAGCTATTCTTTACCCTTTTAAGAAAATATGTTTCCAAAAGGATGCAAATGAATTGCAGCTCGATAGATCTCTGTAAACAATATTAAATTTTAATATACAAAAAAATAGTTACATAATTTGAATGAAATTACTTGGGCCATTCTGTGATTGAAGAAATTATAATGTCAACACCAGAAGACATTCCTCGAACTAAACAATTCGAGCTGAACCCTTTCCAAAGGGTGGACACGCCTTGTCTCTTGAGGAGGTGATATATTACAGGTACTAGTGACACCGGGAGAGTGTGGAGTTTTCTCGGATCGTTATGAACCTGAATTTCATATTATCAGCAAAATGTTCTGTATCTGATAATATAATATGGTTAATACCTGACACTGTCTTCGTAGAATTATGAAAGGATGACTGACGATATTTTCAACAATTAGACTAGTAAAATTCCATATGGTACGAGTGCTGACGCCGTCTAAAATATATGGTTTAGTTGAATGATAATTGTTATTTTCTTATTAAGCTCAAGTTACCGTCTTCAGGCGTGGTGGCGTATTCTCTGTTCTCTGTAGCGCGTATGAGATCTTGTAGTTTGGCCTCGTGGCCGTAGTTTGTGTAGTTGGCGTAGCTGCCGTAGCCATTGTAGAGGGTGTCCGAGGAGTACCTGGTCAGCGGGGCCTCGTAGTCTAGCTGGCCGTAGTTGTAGCCGTAGCCACGGTCCGGCTGGTCGTAGTCCACTCGTAGCGGCGTGAGCAGGTCTGGTTGTGCTGCAAAGGGCGTCCGTGGTGTTTGTGGAGTCCTGACATCAGCCAGTGGCGCCCCGTGACTTGCAGACCTCCTCATCATTAATACAACCAACAACTGTCAAAGTGACAGCTCGAGCAAGTGTTGCCAGCTGTCTTGTAAGTGCTTCCATCAGAGAATACTAAATATATTCATGATGCTATTCTCCATGAACCAAAACATCTTTGTTGGTATAAAAAGGTTTTGCATGAACTTGACTTATAATAAATAAATTACCAATAAATAAACACAAATTATTTTGATTTGATGACTAGTTTTGTCAACTCTTTCCAAAGAATGGTTAGGAACATTTGCGTAATGGTAACAATTTCAAATTACACGAATTAAAGCATAAGTGTGGCTTTTCATGAGGGCTTCTCAATTCTAAATAATTGCTTTAAACCTTGTTTTTGATAGGAAAATAAAAAAGAGTCATTTTTATATTAAAAAAAAAGTTTTATTCATCAAATACAATTTTCTTTCCTTGAAAAGCGACCGGATTTTGTTTTTGTTTTTTAGCTTCCCAAGAAGGATGTAATTTCTCATTAGTAGCATTATTGGACTCGGATGTGTTGTTGCTTTCCCCAAAGGACATTTTCTTACCTTTGAATGGGATTATTTGTGATTTCTGTTTCTTCGCCTCCCATGATGGATGTAATTTCTCTTCAATGGATGTGTTGTGTTTTTGTTTGGATTCAAATTTAAATTTATTTTTATCATTTTGGGGTTTGTGTAATTTCTTTGGTTTTTCATAACCGAACATGGCAGCTCTTCTCATTTTCCGATTGTTGGACTGTTCATTGACTAATTGGTCTGGAGGTCTTTGAGTGGCGACGGTCATGTAATTATCACCGGATTCGGTCACAAAGAAGGAGTCTACATTCTTTTCTATTTCATTATCGTCAATGGCATCAGCGTCACACAACATCCTCATGTTTTTTTTCTTTTTACTCGGCTGTTGATCTTTAATTGGATTACTGGTATTTAGTTTAGGATTTAAAATAATTTTATCGATTGGAGTATTCTTCACTTTATCTTCCTCAATAAAATCACTTTCAGCCTCATTTTCAGATTGACTGTTTTCATTTTCCGACTGTTCTAGTTCATCTTCTGACTGGTTTAGCTCATTTTCTGATAGATCTTGCCCGTCATCTGATTGATCGACTTCATTTTCAGGTTGGTTTACCTCGTTATCCAATTCATTTGTTTCATTATCTGATTGATCAATTTCACTAGCTGATTCCTCTGTTTCGTGATGGATTTGATCATCAACAGATTTTTTAGATACATTTTTCGAAACTTCTTTCTTTTTATCCTGAGGAGTATTTTCACTTTCCGTTGGAATCAACGCTGTCTTTTTCAGTCTTTCCTTAATCTTTTCTTTTCGTTTCTTCCTATTAACTTTGATTGGATTAATTTCGACTAGTTTTTCAACTGGAACCATGGAAAATTTCTTTAACATAACCTGTAGTTTAGGCTTCAATGATTTGTGTATACAAAGTCTAGCCGACGCTTTATTCTTATCAACATCGGGTTTGTCGATGAATTTCATTAAACCATCTAAATTTTGCACACCGAACCGAACCACTTCTTGTACGTCTAATTTCTATATAATAAAACAATTAACAGTGAATAATTTATATAACGAAATGTTGTATTATATTACTTACTTTAAGAATGTTTATTTCTTTCACTATGAGATCCGACTTTTTATTGAATTTCTCTTTCACATCGTCTGGATAGTTTTTAGATTTAATCAGTTTACATTTCTTACTCAGTTTATTAATCGTCTGTGTTCTCGATTGTAGAAACGATTTTTTCAATTTGATAATCTAAAAATAAATAATTCAAATAATATAGGATATTTATATATTTCCCAAATTACTTACATCGTTGTTGAATTGTAGTTTGAGTTGACTCAATTCCATATTTGAACATAAACAAAGTAAGGTTATTCGAAGAGTATTTTGACAGTTGACAGTTACCACGTGTGATCGATAAAGCAGCGAACTGTTTTACCCACACAATAATAAATACGTACAAGATGGCAGTAGGAATATTTTTATTTAAAATGAAATGATTAATTTGTGCATTTTTTTATTAAAATAGCAATGGTTTGATAGACAAACTATAATATAATCAGAATCGTTAAAATAGATCACAAAGTGTGTTTAATTTTTTCTATCTGATTGAGTGTAGGTAATTATTTATTCTTGGATAATGTCCTCTGCTTCTCTGCAAACTGGACCAATTTATCATCAACATGGAGTCCTTTCCTTCTCCTCACTGCGTCCATATACTTCTTGGCCCTGTTGGCACTATCTGCCTTCTCTCCAAAGTGAACATACTCCGATTCCGTCGATGGAGTCCAGTAAGGATCGATTTCAATCACCTGGAAATATTAATAATATACCATTAATCATAAAACAAACAGGTGAACAGGGCGCTGTGAAACGAATGCAATCAATTTCAGAACCATCCCATTAAATAAATTGCTTTTAGAGACTATATTTTAATCAAAAATATACTACAGAAGCACAATTTGTACGGCTCTCAATTTCAGCAGCAACTTAGTTCTTTGTTTCAAAACTAACTTTCCGAAAACGTCTGTGATTGGTGAATATTTAAAAAATGATATTATAGTAAAAACATAAGAATAATGTATTCCGTATATTGACTTTTGTGAAATAAACACGATATATGTGAAATACACCTGTTACAAAATAAAATAATGTATAAACAATATGGACTTTTTTTGTAATTAATTCCTGCTGCTTCAACCAATTTTTTAATTTAATAAGTGTATAATGGGCCCCTTTTTCGTATTTTTTTTTGTTTTGGATAAAATTACCTCTTAATAAAGACTATAAATACATCATTATATTGAAGATTGAATGTTGTATTAATTCTACTAGAAAGGCCCACTAGTGTAGTATGAATATATATGTTTAAATTGTATGACTTGTTTTTCGTATTATTCTAATTTTTAATATTTTTACCCCAAAAAAGACAATACGTCATAATATTAAACAGAGATTCTTTTCAACTAACAATTTTAGTGTACGCCCTTATTCCATCCAGCCACTCAATTATATTATTATTTTGAATTATGCGTTACAATCTCATTAAAATCATGAAATCACATCATCTTTTTATTTTGTATTAATTCACTATTTTTAATGGGAATAATTGTTTAAATTGTATTACTTGTTTTTCGTATTATTCTCAATTTTAATATTTTTTGAATTATTTTGAACTAACAACTACAAAAAAAGACAATAAATACGTTATAATATAAATGATAGATTATTTTGAACTAACAATTTTAGTATACGCCCTTAATCGCTCCAGCCCCTCAATTGAAACATTGTATTAAATTTTTTCAGTTAATTTCTTTAGCAATTGATTTAATAATAGGGTTTTAATTGAGGGGATTGTCAGTAATTAGGCAGAAGTATAAAATATAATATGTATGTGGTGTTATTTTGATAGGGTGCAGTTAAGTGGGGTCGCTGCAGATTTGTACGGGTGCCTTTCTGGGAAGGCAGTAGCATCTTATGATTATGATCATGATGGCGATGATCAGTGATGATGATAGTGGTAGTAGCACCTGCGAGACCCTCACAGCCTTTATTTATTATATTCGGGTTCAGCGTAAGAGCAGAGGCTCTTATATTATTACAACACTATACAACTCCAGATAAGCTGCTCCACCTTCTTCTTTGCCTTATCGATCATAAACACACGCTCACACTATTCATACAAATTATCCCCTTATTCCTTATTGCTAAAGAGTAAATGAAACTTTAGACGGGGCTTTACAAGTGTACCTTATCCACCTTATTCACCAGACATTTCTCCTTCAGATTACTTTATGTATTCTAATGAGGATATTATTTTATCAGACGATTTGTACATTAAATCATAGATATCGCATGAGTGGATAAATGCGTGTTTAATTCAAGTGGCCAAAAACATGAGTTACCTGGCAAACATTATACTGTAAACATCTCTCTTCATATCTTCAGTTATATTTCATAGTAAAATGGGTAAATGCATTGTTACTACATGTCATATGGACTCAAACATACACTCAAATACATCTAGGCTCACTACTTTTTTACCACTACTTCTTTAACATGTTTATAATATTATTGAGTTTTAATAATTATAAATGCATGAGTGGCTAAATGCGTGGTTAGTTCAAGTGGTCAAAAACATGAGTTACCTGGCAAACATTATACTGTAAACATCTCTCTTCATATTTTCAGTTATATTTCACAGTAAAATGTGTAAATGCATTGTTACTACATGTCATATGGACTCAAACATACACTCAAATACATCTAGGCTCACTTTTTACCAAACACTTCTTCTTTAACATGTTTATAATATTATTGAGTTTTAATAATTATAAATGCATGAGTGGCTAAATGCGTGTTTAGTTCAAGTGGATCAAATGGCCAAAAACATGAGTTACCTGTTAAACATTATACTGTAAACATCTCTCTTCATATCTTCAGTTATATTTCATAGTAAAATGGGTAAATGCATTGTTACTACATGTCATATGGACTCAAACATACACTCAAATACATCTAGGCTCACTACTTTTTTACCACTACTTCTTTAACATGTTTATAATATTATTGAGTTTTAATAATTATAAATGCATGAGTGGCTAAATGCGTGGTTAGTTCAAGTGGTCAAAAACATGAGTTACCTGTTAAACATTATACTGTAAACATGTCTCTTCATATCTTCAGTTATATTTCATAGTAAAATGGGTAAATGCATTGTTACTACATGTCATATGGACTCAAACATACACTCAAATACATCTAGGCTCACTTTTTACCAAACACTTCTTCTTTAACATGTTTATAATATTATTGAGTTTTAATAATTATAAATGCATGAGTGGCTAAATGCGTGTTTAGTTCAAGTGGATCAAATGGCCAAAAACATGAGTTACCTGTTAAACATTATACTGTAAACATCTCTCTTCATATCTTCAGTTATATTTCATAGTAAAATGGGTAAATGCATTGTTACTACATGTCATATGGACTCAAACATACACTCAAATACATCTAGGCTCACTTTTTACCAAACACTACTTCTTTAACATGTTTACAATATTATTGCGTTGTAATCGCCAATGTATTGTCACAACCACTCTCGGTGGTCACTATAAATGTGTTGATTGAGGGAGACACACTTATGCCTTTATCGAATAGGAGAGAAGAGTGCAACAAGAGTGTTTGGCCGTGCCTTAAATGTTTAATATTATTAAATGTAAGGAACAGTATGAACGGGGTTTTAGTCGTCCACGAACGGTAGCCCATGTTTACGAACATAAATTAGTAAATCTCTTTCCGTTTTTTTTATTATTATTTTCATACGTCCTTATGTGGATGTATATTTTAAGAAAAAATAATTATCAGTGCATCTTCAAGTACCCCAAGGCTCATTTTGTCCTGCCCAAAAATACATTATATTGTAATTAATGATTATTTACCAATATAATAATGCATTCTTATAATCATAAGGTCGTATATCTCTAGGTGTACACGTGCAGGGCCCCAAATGGTAATTTCTCACCTCATTGTCGTTTTTTTTAAAACCGTTCGTCAATAAATTAATGTGAATGGGAGGGAAAAAATTAACAACCGGACGGTGCCCATGATTTTGCTACCGACGAAATAAATTAACAAACGTTTCACCTGACGATCAGGTAGCTGAATTAACAACACAATATAATACACATTAAATACAATCGACCTGGTTTTAATAGTGACATAAGCGGAGGCATGAATGAATTTACAGTTTGCCGCACTTCATTAGCGAAAACGTTATAAAATCAGGTTTTTAGTGACACATTTCCACCGGAGCGATAGTCTCGCGATATCCGCCATTTTCTATCGATTTTTTACCAGAAAAATCAGATGTGCCTTAATCATTAATCATTTGTTTAATAAGTCTTGCTCAGAGAATTAAACCGCAAAGTTCTCTCCGTATATTTTGAATCAAAAGTGAGGAATCGATTTAATTTTAATTCCAAATTCGTTTGTAAATGTCTTCATTTATACATTTTATTTCACTATTTTTTTTATTATTTAACAATGTTGATTGAAAAATACGGCCCGGTTTTTCCATGCTTGGTAATTTTTTACAAGCTGAGGAAATGACGTAATTTATCCCTTATGAAGTATAAATATAAAGATGGCGGACCAAGTTGACGAATCTGAGTGAGACAACACTAATTGTTCGTCAGTTTGTGTGAATTGTCGATAGAGGTGTACATGGATCTTCATTTGTGTTGTTTAAACAATTATAGTTTCATCTCAGTCAAGCTCATCTACTTGGTCCACTATCTTGATATTTATACATGCAGGTGTATGGCCTGCTAATATATCGGTGGTGTCGATTAATAATATTATTTATTATAAATTCACTAAGCATGGAAAAAAATCTCAATTATTAAATGTCCATTGTTCCCATTCTAAAATAATGAATATTAGAATGCCAGACAACTGGATGGATAAATATCAAGATGGCGAATCAAGTGGATGAGTCTGAGTGATACAACACTAATTGTTTGTCAGTTTGTGTGAATTATCGATAGAAGTATACATCGCTCTTCATTCCTGTTGTTTAAACAATCAAAGTTTCATATCAGTCAAACTCACCTGCTTGGTCCGCCATCTTGATATTTATTCATCCAGGTATATGGCCTGCTAATATATCGGTGGTGTCGATTAATAATAATATTTATTATAAATTTACTATGCATGGAAACAAAACCCTTCCTTTCTTGAATAATTGATATTAGAATGCCAGACAACTGGATGGATAAATATCAAGATGGCGGAACAAGTGGACGAGTATATTGTAATTGTTTATATATAGGTAATTGCGCTTGTTCTATTTCTTGAATAAAAACCCAGCCAAATTAGCAAGAAAAGGGCCAAACCTCGGAATTTGAGCATAGAAGCTGGTTATTTTTTCACACACCTTTATTTTGGTGTTATAAAAGTTGTGTAGAAAATCGAATAAAATCAGGTGACGGGTTTGGAAGTTATTCGAGGTCAAAGGTCACAATATATATTATAAAAATTGTAGGACATTAAATTTGTGACAGATTTTATTTGACAACATTTTTGATACACCTCACGGTTTTTAAGTTAGTGAGGGTGAAGAGACCTAGGCTCAAATTCCGAGGTGAAACCCTAATTTGACTGGGCTACAAAATGCAGTTCTTTACCACTGTATTGCACTCTATGCTGAAACGGGACTGATTGATATCTCACCTCCCAATGGCTGAAGTGCAGCTGAAGACTTGCAAGTCCCGTAGTCTGCTTCCTGAGCTCATCTGCAAGATTGAAGCTCTCGATGACTGGAAGTGCAGCAGTCACAGTGAAGCTGGAAGACAGTCTGTCCGCCTCTTCTGTGAGGAGTTTGCCGTGTCTTCTCCTGATGACGCCATACATTGATCCTGAAATGCAAATAATAATAATATTTAGGGCGTGGCTTACTGAGATGCTGTTCAAGTGGAGCGGAAGAACATCCCAGATAACTTATCACAGATAAAAAAACAAACAAACACTCGCTTCTTTCCACGAAAACCAACGGCGAGCGTCTACACAAAACTAGTAATAATAAAAAATACAGTTAAATATCATCATTACATGAGTACCCAGTATGCATGTATACATAGCGACACGTCTGGCAACACCAAATTATTATTAAGAGAAAACATTCGTCTGGAATACCAGAGAATCTCTAATAAAGCTTTCTTTGAGAGGATTTTTTTATACACAATAACGTGTTAATCATTTGTCGGTGATCTTAACTATTACTAGTTACACAGGTCACCGACTTAATAATCAGTATTTACCTTACAATACAGGAATTCAGAGTAGACGTGGATCAAGGCGATCGATCGGGATTTTATTAATATTATTCCCGATCTTCCAGTCGTAATAACCGATCAAATCAATTGAAAAAAATCTGACTTGAGCGGGATTTGAACCCGTATTTGTAGCCACGCTTCTTATCCCCCGAGTTATTACGCTGGTTGTTTTTGCTGGGTTTTTTATGTTTTGCCCAACCCAATATAAAAAATATAGATTATTTTGATGATAATTAAATACCTGATATTAAATACAACATAAGAAATAATTTGACCACACATGGTTTGTATTTTTTAAAAAATTTCTTAACTAATTGCTTATTTGATTGTAAGTTTAATGTAATAGGATAGTCGCTTATGATTCTTAGGCTAGGCTTGTGATTCCTAGGCATACGTCACCGTAAATACAATAGTAGAGTTACTTAGCTACACTTATGATCGGTTTTTTATTAGTTAATGTCTCCTTTGAGCCTGGGGCGAGGCACTTATTAACAAAAAACCGATCAAAAGTACAGCAAAACAACTCAATTACCGTCTTTACAGTGTAAGTTTACGACGACGCACGCCTAGGAATCACAAGCTTAAGGCAATACGCCTTTTTCCCGTAAAATGACTTTTGTGAAATAAAGTCAAAATTCTCTATCGATCTGTGTTTAAAAAAATCTGTTACCAAAGACAATATAAAAAATACGGATTTTTTTAATCTAATTCTTGCAGCATCGACCAAATATTAAACTTTATAAGTGTACAACAGGATACGCCCCTTTTCCGTCAAAAACTTTTGGATAATTGGATGTCCCTGTTACTAAAGACAATACTTTATCAAATTAATAATTTCTGTGTACGCCTTATTTCATCCGGCCTCAAAATTACATTAATAATTTATTAATTAAAATATTGACATCATTGATATTAGAAGGCCGGACAAGTGGATGATAAATATCAATATGGTGGACCAAGCAGATGAGTTTGACAAAGGCAACACAAATTGTCTCACACAGACTCATATGCTTGGTCTGCCATATTGATATTTATATTAAGTTGTTTTATTTTTATTGTAAAGACAGATTTCTTTCTATTTTTAAGCTGAATAATAATGTCAATAATAATTGTATTGTTTGATGTTCGTAAAAAATGTGTGTCATGAAAATTAATATGGAATGACAGCGGTTTATTATTATTCGCATAGAGAAGTATGACTCCTTCTAATAGGTGACTTAAATTTTGAAATCGGTTAATTAATTTATATTGTAATATTTTTGCGATTTTAATTTGAGATGTATTGTTTGTTTTGTAAATATTTTTACACTTCAAGCCATCGTTTTGATGAAGAATGGCGACGAATAGACATTCCATTACTTTTTAAAGCATTATTGAATGAAATTAGATTGATAAAATTCCCAAACGACTCATTTCTTCAGCACATTCATTGTTTTGAAATGAATGAATCACAGTTATTGTTATCAATCGATTAATAAACTGTACAATGAACACCATTGGCCATTATTTATTATTTTGACCGAGGAAATATTTGCGATAATCCGCAATAATGCTAATAAATACAACAATGGATATTTTTTCAGGCGACCCGAAATATTCAATACGTGGCTTTTTTTCCCAAAATGTCTCGACTTATTGTATGTAATATGACGCAATGGAATTGTTAAATCCCAAATATCCGGATAACTCGATAAATACCTGAGTTAACTATTTTCGATAAATTATTTTAATAAAGCGTTTTTCGGAAAGCATTTTAACCTATAGTGAAACTCGTATTGATAATTAATACTCGTAATTCATGACGTATTTAATAAAAAACAGTTGATTCTAAGATGTAGGCCCAAACTCCATTCTAAATAATTTTGCGACACCATCATATTTTATATGGAACAGAGACAACAATAATCTAATATTTTTAAAATTTTACACATATGAAAATAAAGTTTTATTATATATTATTAAAATAGCTAGGGAGCAAAAGTGCAAATACCTGTTTCAATTGTTAACTCGGCACATTAATTGATTAATTTATTTAATTTTATATTAATCGGACCAAGTCAAAGTGATTGTAATGAAATGTTTTGTATAAAATATTATATGATATACATTAATTATTATATTCATGGGACAAACTACATTGCAAAAAATGTGTAATCTTTTAATTACATAAAAATTGTATTTTGGATACTTTATGGTAATTTCTAATATGTCAATTACTGGTGCAATTTTGTGTCAATTATTTGTGATGAGTGTCAATTACTGGTGATTTTGACTCATTTTGTAAGGTTTTTTTACTATGAAAAAATATTATTAAAACGTTTAAGATCGTGTCTGCTATTTTATTGCATTAAATAAACAGGAAATACAGATTCCATATGTAAAACATTTGGGGTTCTTTGATTAATTCCAATTAACTTATGAAGAGACCAAGTGAGAAATTTCCTTTAGGGTGTCTGCAGTTACCATATATCAATTATTATATTCATGGGACAAACTACAATGCAGGAAACATATAATTTATTAATTTGAACTGTTTTGTTGCATTTTTTATATTTTTCAATCGTTTTCAAGATATTTTGTCATCTTTTAATTACATATATTTTAGATACTTTATGTTAAGTTTTTATATGTCAATTATTGGTGAATTTTGACCCATTTCGTAATAATAAATTTAAAAAATGTTTAAACTCCGCTTTTTATTGCAATGAACAATAAGGAAATATAGGTTCCATATGAAAAACGTGTGGGGTTCTTTGATTAATTCCAATTAACTTATGAAGAGACAAAGTGAGAAATTCCTTTAGGGTGTCAATTACTGGTGAATCCACTATATATGTATGATATATATCTACAGTTATCATACTTATCATACAATGATTATATTCATGGAACAAAGTTCTATTTTATTAATATTATTATGTTAATAGCAACATATTTTAGCAGTATAATAAAAATGTAAGTCGCGCAATGCTCTACAATTGTGAGTTGTTGAAAATATGTTTTTTCATCCCCTTGGCCGAGGTTTGATTATGAGTTGTGTTAGGTGGATAATGTGTATTTTTTAAATGAAATAAGTTCGTATACGATAGAGGGGGAAAATGGCAAATGGAAATGGCGCCCATTGATAAGTAGTAGTGGCTCGTGCCATAAATGAGGATATAAAGGTGAAACAATAGTATGAATGGGAAGATAAGGATGCTGACTGACTGGCTGGCCATCCATTAGGATTGATAAGAGGAGACTTAAGAGTAAAGAAATACGGATGTAAAGAGTATTGGCGCCGTGTTCAGATAACAACATTACACATGGCGCCATACTGTATTAAAAAAGCGCGCCAATCTCTGTAAACCTTGGGATTCCTAGGCGTGCGTCGCCGTAAACCTACTCCGTAAAGACGGTAATACAGTTGCTTTGCTGTACTTTTGTTAATCAGTGCCTCGCCCGAGGCTCAGACGAGGCATTAACTAACAAAAAACCGATCATAAATGTAGCTAAGTAACTCTACTATCGTATTTACAGTGACGTTAATATTTGGTCGATGCTGCAAGAATTAGATTTAAAAAATCCGTATTTTTTATATTGTCTTCGGTAACAGATTTTTTTAAACACAGATCGATAGAGAATTTTGACTTTATTTCACAAAAGTCATTTTACGGAAAAAAGGCGTATTGCCTTAAGCTTGTGATTCCTAAGCGTGCGTCACCGTAAACACTGTAAATATGATAGTAGAGTTACTTTGCTGCACTTTTGATCGGTTTTTTGTTAATTAGTGCCTCGCCCGAGGTTCAGACGAGGTATTAACTAACAAAAAACCGATCATAAGTGTAGCTCAGTAACTCTACTATCGTATTTACAGTGACGTATGCCTGGGAATCCATTACTTAACTCGTATTGCTGATTAATATTGTCCCTATCCACCCCATTACTGGTTGTAGAGCAAGTGTCAGTAATGGGCATGGACGAGCTGCCTAGTTTTATGATTTAATTATATAGCTCTAGAGATAATCAATGTTGCCAGTTGCTAAACAAATATATAAAAGGGACGTATTCAATATAATAGTGTAATGAGAGTGTGTGCGTCTATTCGTACACAGACGACTCACTAACACACTCTTATTACACTTAAGGCCCATAGTTCCTATTCAATCTAGTAGATTTAAATAAACTGATAAGAAATACATATGTTAAAATGAACGTCTGATAATTTTATTCTAGTATTAAAAAAAGCTTTAAGAAGAATATTAACTATTTTAAAATTCTTTCTTCATAAAAAAATAGTTCTTTCGTTTAAAGCGTTTAGAATCAAACAACCGTATTCAAATAAAAATAGTGTAATGAAAGTGTGTGCGTGCGATGCGTATGCGTGTACACCACTTACACCAAGCTCTAGTCTATTCTTACACACACGACTCACCAATACACTGCTATTGTAGTATTAAAAAACTTCGAGAAGAATATTAATTAATAAAAGAAATTATAAAATAAAATCAAATTCAATAAATTTTAAATATTTTTTTACAAAAAAGTCTATTAGACTATTCGTTTACGCACCAGTACTATATGCTCCCGAATCCAGTTTATTAGTTTTTGGAATCATTAATTTATAACATTAAAAGGAAGGACAATTAATTTAATTTACTATATAATAATAATTAAATATTGCAGCTTAGCTTTTATACCAAATAATTTGTTACAACTAATATATTTAAAAAAAATGTCTTAATTGGTATAAAATGTATGCATGATATTAGGAACTGTATGCGTGTACAGCAATACAATCACGCTCTAGTCTATTCGTACACACACGACTCACTAACACACTATTACATTGAATAAAGCCCCAAGCCTCACAACTATTTTGGTGATTTCTTATATATTTTATTTATATTGGAAGTCATTTTTTTTTAGACACAACAACGTGTTAATTAATTGTCTGTCGGTGATCTTAACTATAACTAGTTACACAGGTCAACGACTTAATAATCAGTATTTACCTTACAATACAGGAAATCAGAGTAAACCTGAGTCGTAATAACCGATCGAATCAATTTAAAAAATATTGACTTGAGTGGGATTTGAACCCATGACCACAGTATTTGTAGCCACGCTTCTCATCCCCTGATCTATTACGCTGGTTAATATATATCCCAAATATCGCTGTGTCGATAGCGTGACGGCTTGTCAATTAAAATCGAAGAAATAAAATTGCATACTATACAAAATCAGATAATTGTATTAGTGTCTATTTAGAAGTTCGTTTTATATTAACTTAAAAAGCAGTGTTTTTTGCACGTCGTGTATTACATTTAATATTATTATTTATATTTTTTTTGAAAAAAAGTCCGTTGGTCATGTGTTGGTTGTATGCGAGTGGTGGGGGGCATCCGGCGTGCTTTCTGGCTTCATTCATAAAACCAGGTTCATTCATAACAACTTACTGGGCGTGTTCACGATAATGTTGTAGGGGGGAGGGGCGGTGAGGGAGGGATGTTACGGGGAAATACACTATACACTACTACAATAACCCATTCACACCATACACTTATAATTATATTAAAATTACACAATGTTCATTTATCAAAATTGGACACACACAAATATTATTTTGATACACAAAAACAAAACAATAATATTTTTTTATTCAACGGAATGTTTTGTCTCAAACTCTTATCGGCGCTGTATTGACGAATATAATTTGATTTAGGTCGTAGTATGTTTGTAATTGATTTGTGATAATAACACACTATCAAGGAATGCGATAATTAATAAGTGGTATCATTGGTAGTAGTACATCAAGTAGCCAAAAACATCAGTTACTTGGCAAACATTAAACTATAAATATCTCTCTTTAAATCTTCAGTTATATTTTACAGTAAATTGGGTAAATGCATTGTTACTACATGTCATATGGACTCAAACATACACTCAAATACAACTAGGCTTATAAATGCACGAGGGCCGCAGCCAAAAAATTGTCATAACCACTCCCAGTGGTCGCTTGAAATGTGTTGAGTGAGGGAGACACACTTTATAGCTGTAAACCAAATAACACGAATTATTTATATGCAATGCGATAACTTATATTTATATCTATGAGTTAAAGAGAATGAAATTAATATACAGTGCGTTCCCACAATGTGTAATGCGCGTATAAGCAAACTACACGTGCGTTTTTATGGTATTATATTGGTCGAAATGGTGTCAGGAGTCAGCAATCTTAGACTTGGCCACAAGGTCCACCCGTTGACAGTTCGCCACGAACAAATATCACGTTCTCTTTGTTTGGGCCTGTGTATTAAAATGTAGTGTAGATTTCTTAATTTAGCGCCAAACGACGGAAATTATTATATTAATGTACCTATTCAACACTACCAATATGAATGCCTCACAACTTAATGTATAAATATCAAAATGACGGACATGCCCGTGGAGTCTGAGTAAGATGATTGGTTCAGAAGGGCCTTCTAATAATCGGTGGTGACGACTTATTTCGATTTTGCATCTTCCGTTATCTATGTTATTTGTATAATATGAGATGGGTTTTTCCATGCTTAGTAAATATTAACTAGCTTATAAGTGACGTAATCTATCACTATTAATCACATTATTTACAAAGCATGGAAAAACCCGGGTTAAAAAGTAAAATATGATATATTTTATAAAAACGGCTTCTATTGTGAATATTTTAGGGGAAGTATGGTATCGCAAATGTAAGCAAAAAATATTAATTATGAATAACATACACAATACACCCACGACAGTCACTACTGAGTATTTCGAAAATTTATTTACATATATTTGTAACTACAATTAATAAGAATAATTCTCAAAGTTAAGTTAAGTTGGTATATTTGAGATGGTTGTTCGATACATGTGTATGCGGCCAGTTGTTAAATTGTGGTAAAATAAATCCTTCAACACGTTTAAAACATGAATTTAAGTGGTAAATATTCTACCACGTCAAAGGAATAAAAGCGCTAATGTTAAAAAAAAAATTCGCTTTTTCTGACGATACCCCACCACACCCTTAATGTAATTCATATCTTGCTGTTTTATTTCTAGTTAGCCTTTGCGCGTGTTTAAAGTTTGAAATTAGCTCTACAAACATTATTATTCATACTTATTGAAAACGTCTCGAGCATATTGTATTATTATGAAATATTGAATAGCGTTGTGTGTGCGCAAGATGGTATGGTGTGAACGCTGCTCATTGTCACGAAGATACCTGACTAGCGGCTACCTGACCCGCTCCCCTCTTCTCGGAGACCACTTCTTGTCCATACTGCAGTATAGTCCAGTCCAAGTATACACTCCAAGCTGTGAGGACGTGTCATCTCATCACACACTTCTCGCGAGTTTGACACTTGCTAACAATATGTGGTCGATAGCACTCGTCGTGGAGACCTTCTGCCTGATGATGGTCGTGGGGGGGCACAGGGTCCCCATCGAGGTGTTCCAGCACGGTGCCAAGGGGGCGCCGGGACTCCTAGGAGGAGGACCTTTCTCCCAGGAACTCCGGCCGAGACTAGACAGATTTCAAGCCCAGAAGAAGGTGATCCCGAGATCCACCAACGGCACATTCAAAACCATCTACCAGATTGGGGTAAGTCATTTCAATCAATAAATCTGCAAAGGATGTAAGCCGTGTAAAATACTGATTATCCAATTGAAGTATTGATGCAGGCCACCGATGATGGATGACTACAATTATTAACTAAGTGTGACTTGGGGCACTCGTCCACATTATTTATTATTGATATTATTAAAATTATATTGCGCAACAGCGAACAGTGTCTCGTATTTACAATACAATAATTGCAACAAATTTTATATACTCTTAAAATAATAAATACGTGGAAAAATATAATGGGTATCTCATTTAGGATTAGACGTATTTTTTTTTACATCAAGGGAATAAAAGTAAATTGGCGGTTGGCTACAAACAACATCATATCATATTATCGGGATTAAAAAAAAAACTTCAATATATCTATATGTTTCACTGTAAAAAAATTATAATACGGTGATATATCGAATAATTAAACCCCGATTTATCGAATCGCTCGATAGATTGAAGTTTTTCTAATTACAATCTATTGAAAAGAACCTTGATATAACGATTTTTACATGTTATACGTTATATCGAACCTCGATAAATCGAAGTTTTTCTAATTGCAATCTATCGAACCGAATATTTTTTTATTCTATTCATTGAGATACTAAATCAGATAAATCTCAGCTAGCAATGAATATTTGTGCAATCACTACAGTAACCAATTGATAACTCTTGAATTGAAGAAATCGGCACTTAGACAATCAAATGGTTTGTCAAAAAATCAGTATATTTAATGGAAATTTGGATTTTTGTCAGTCGTCGTCATAGAAACTTGTATATAAAATTGTTAAAAATGGCTTGGGTTTTGTTTGATGAAAACGTATTAGTTTGTCAAATAAATTTGATCAATTGATAAAAATTCAAAGCACCTTTATTCAGTCATGTTTGGTTCAGGTTAGTCTTTAAAAACTAATTCTATCTATTACCCATTAAATTAATTTATTTACACGAGTATTACATGAATATTAGAATGGTGTAGAATTTTGTTAGGTTCTTTAGGAATAAAGTGTGATTAATTCTCAGCACGTGGGTTGTTAATAAATAAACGATATGCAGTCAAGTTGACAGACAATTCAATACAAGATGTACGTGATACGAATCCACAGTGGTTATGTAATAATATTAAAACATGCAAATTGCGAATGTTTCAATATAATTAGAATGAGTGATCTAGTTTAAAGGCCACACGATACCCTTATCAATAATATTATAACAATGACAAATCGACTGTTAAATAATATCGGCTATTTTGTGTACATTGGCGTGGTAAACAACCCATTTAGATAATGTGTTAGTAATAAACGGTTATTGTTATTAGTGCGCTGCTTGGTGGCACAATGGAATGTAGGCGTATTTAACCTTTGACTTTAGGATTAGGACTAACCGTGACTAACGCCTGTATAATAATGACGAATGACGCAGTTAAACATACCTAAGATCTCTAATATAATATAACTAGGCTACGTGTATCAAGATTAAGACTCGTTAAAAAAATATATATTCCTAGGCGTGCGTCACAGTAAACGTACACCGTAATAGAGTTGCTTTGCTGTACTTTTAAAGGGTTTTTTTGTTAATCAGTGCCTCGCCCGAGGCTCAGTCGAGGCATTAACTAACAAAAAACCGATCATGAGTGTACTTAAGTAACTCTACTATCGTATTTACGGTGACATATGCCTGGGAATCCATTACTTAACTCGTATTGCTGATTAATATTGTCCCTATTCACCCCTACACTGTTTGTAGAGCGAAGTGTCAGCATTGAGCATGGAAGAGCTGATTAATTAATATAGGTCTAGAAATAATCTATAAGATAATCAATGTTGCCAGTTGCTAAACAAACACATAAAAGGGCCGTATTCAATATAATAGTGTAATGAGAGTGTGTGCGTCTATTCGTACACAGACGACTCACTAACACACTCTTATTACACTTACGGCCCATAGTTTTTATTCATGCAAGTAGATTTAAATTAACTATGAAAATACATTATGTTAGAATGAATTACTTTATGAAATTAATTGGGTTGAATAAAATAGAAATATATATCATCATTATTATTCATATATTTTAATTTAAATTAAATATGCAATTAGTAATAAAATCTTGAGATGAATGTTAAAAAAGCGCGTCCACAGGTTACGAATAGAACAATTCCGAACATCAGCCATTTTAAAACATTTAAAAGAATACTGTCCCAATTCACCCCATTTGTTTCAGTGAATTTGTATTAGTAGTGAGACTAAGTTTTCACCAGTGAAAGTACGTTTTTACTAGTGTAAATACAAAAAGCACGCTTTAATAAACTATACTCTCACTATAATAGTGAAAATACATTCTCTCTACTCCAACATATACATGGTGGAATTTAAATTAGTGAGAATATTTTAAAAATAAAATATTTTAAATACATTTTACACCACAGTTTTTAATTAATTAATTTTATATTAATTCGAAAAAAACACATTAGTCAATTATGTAATTAAATATTATGACATCCTTAAAAATATTCTCAATGCTTAAAAGTCCACTTTGTATAGTCCTCTCAGAAAATGGGGTGAATAGGGACATTATTCGGTATAATATATTTTTTTAAAACAGCGCAAGTGAATCGGAATATGTATATTTTATTAATAAAATATGTCTCTATTCACCCCGATATAAGATTTATTTATTATTAGGCCAATTGTCAATTTTGAAATAATCCAGTAAAATATTTTATATTTTTTAATATGATGCAGTTTGTCTTTGGTAATAGGTTAATGTCCATAAGAGGATAATATCATTTTACGCAAAAAGTGCGTAATGCATTATCCGCCCTTACTCCATACAGACGCCAATGAATCCATTAAGGTATGATTTTATAATTGTGAATTTCATTTTTTGTCAAAAGAAGACTTGATTTTGAGAGAAAGAATTTTCGGCACGATTGTCTCTATTCACCCCAATCATACATAAATATATTAATTACAATTAAATAATTGTAGATTACTACTTTTTAATAGTCTGCTTTATCAAAATTATATATGTCCGAGTAACAATTAGAGCGTGATTATAAAGTTTGAGGAAAGGTTTAATCATCTTATAATTGGCGTTCGAGTTATTATTTGACCTCGCCTCTTTCCAGGAACTTTAGTGTTTCCTCACGCAATCTTCATCACCAAATTACGTCATCAAAACTCGATCAAATGAATAATTTCATACGGTCAATAAACAAGACGAGTGCATTCTTTATCGCAGTATTGATATCGTTGTTTTTATATTTATAACTGCTTCATTAAGAGGCGCCAAAGTCATTTGACGCAGATAACATATTTATATATTCATATAAAAATACTAAGAATATTCACATTCATTGATTAAAGCAGTGAGAATTTACAGTATTATTATAATCGTGTGTATTTCGATTTTAATTGTATGAATTTAATGCGTTACATTTTTAGTGTAACAGCTATTTTATATAATAAATTAATAGTGTCATTCTTACGCATAATTATCTCCAATTTTAATATACTACACAATAAATTGAATGATTTTTTTCATATTAAAGGGATGGGAACAAATGAGAATATTCACTAGTGCAAATACGTTTTTCTACATTTTTACTGTGCTACTATTTTTAAAAAGCGCTTTCTCAATAAATGCTGTTTTTATAAATTATTTATTATTCCATGATCATTAAACTATCCGCTTTGAATTATTATTATTTCGTGTGTCAACACTCATAAAACATACACGTTAAGCTCTTATATAGGTTATATATTCTCAGTATTGACAAAGGGCCGTATTCAATTTAATAGTGTAATAAGAATGTTACAAAGCTTTAGCCTATTCGTTTATAATCACCATTTAGCACGACTCACTAACACACAATTATATTGAATGGACTCAAAACTAAAAATTTCATCAAGCTCCATTTATTTATTTTTTGGTTTCTAAAGTGAACTGATAATATAGCTCAAGATTCAACATAATAGTGTAATGAGTGTGTGTGCGTGTGGTGCGTATGCGTGTATACCAATATTACCAAGCTCTAGTCTATTCGTATACGCACCAATACAGCTCTAGCAAGAATCACTAACCAAATCAGCATTCATGCGAAAATTGCCAAAAAATAGCATTTTAAGGAAGCAAATTGAAATTTGGCGGAAACTGGCAATGATTCTTTGCAACAACTGGTGTTGCCACACGGAAAAATAATCATATATTTAAAAAAAAATCGTAATAATAATATTTATAAAAAAAAGATATTTAATAAGGCATGATAATTTGATAAATCATATAGAGATGTTGTACACCAATACTTCCGAGCTCTATTCGTATACGCACCAATACAATCAGCTCTAGCACGACTCACTAATACACTCTGATAACACGCTGTCGATCACCTTGTGTAAAAGTTTACAGAAAGTTACAGTTACAGTTAGTAGTATTTTGTGTAATACAGTTTAGTCTCGATAATCCGACACTATTCGTGTGTCATCAGAGGCGCCTGATGGCGCATAAACCCCCCACATCATCTCAATATGTACTCATACTCATATATATGTATATATGAAGAAGTCACCCTTGTCTAAATATAGCAAGGTTACCCGGTTCACACCAAGCACCAGTTGTTAAGTATCATTATTTTATTTGTGTAGTTATAGTTGTGCCAATTTCAATAAAGGGATTACTTTGTAGAGTGCTTGTAATGGATGGTTTAGTTGAACACAATTGACCCCTGGTGATTGTGAATGATCTTCTGTATGTGTATATATATATATATATATCTATATGTGTGTACATATATATATATATGTATATATATATATATATATATATATATATATATATATATATATATATATATATATATATATATATATATATATATATATGTATATATATATATATATATATATATGTGTGTATGTGTGTGGAATGATCAATGAAAGAAGCCGGTATTTGTGAATGAACAAGAATATTGTGAATGAGTGCGTCACACGTGCAATACAAAACCAGTTTAATTTATAATAATCATTACATGTATGTATAAATATACACTCATTCATCAATCAATCATAAAAAAATAATTAAATAATTTGAAAATAAGCAGGGCTTGGAAACCAACAATTCAACAAGTATTTTAAGCCCTTATTTATTAAAAAATATATATATATATATATATATATTACATCTTGTTGAATTTTTTCTACTAGTTTCCGACGCCCAAATTTATTGTACAGTTTGAAAGTCGTCGATTATTGGATGAAGTATTAAGTTATAATATAATATATATATATATATATATATATATATATATATATATATATATATATATATATATATCGGCAACGTATTAAAAATACACATGACACTTATAGATATAAGTTCATTGATATAGAAAATAAAATATATAAAAAAAGAATATATAATAAACCTGACTTTTAACACATTAATGTACTTTGACTTATTAATAGGAAGGTTATTTTGAGTTTTGATTACATTATATATATATATATATATATATATATATATATATATATATATATATATATATATATCTATATATATATAAAGTGTGTGTATGTTATATGTATGTATGATAGACCAACAACTTTAAAGCAAAAATGTAATCAAAACTCAAAATAGAACCTTCCTATTAAAAAGCCAAACATAACATTAATTTACTTACTTAAAAATTAATTAAATTTTGACTATTAATAGTGTATTATTTGTAGTATCCTAATTGTACGTTAAAGCCCCGGCTGAAAAATATAATACACTATGGTTTATCTCATGAATGAGTAGAGTAAATGTCATACTTTAAACACGGGGCATTTAATTAACTGCAACAATTTTTTTATTATTTTTATTTCAGAGAAAACAAGCATTTGATCTCAACACGCCTTATTTATGGCATTTTTTATATGTATATAGATAGTCAAAAAAGATAATTGAATATTTAGTTTTATCTAATATTTTGGGATGATAATTTATTATTTTAAATGATTTTATATGACAAGTCGATCTGTAGTTCTGATCTTGGATTCTCTTCTTTAGATACAAGATACAGTCAGTCACCTGGCCGTTATGTTTCCTGCTTAGAACTCAACAAGTATACTCAGATACAGTATTATTTAACAGCATAAAGAAAAAAATAAATAAGATAAATTATACCTCGAAATCGTAAATATTTAATACGGTAAAATAATTTATAAAAAATACGAATAAGTGTCCATTACAAAACTAATGCTTATTTTGCATTTCGATGGATAAAAATATAAAAACGCATTTACATTTTTTTCATTTAAATATGCAGTTTAACTCTTGATAGCTTTGACTAATTGTAACCCAAGTTGTATATTCATAGCAAATTCAAGATATTTATTTATTTAAAAACGCCCCGAGTGGGTTTTTTAGAAGGTTTTAGACACAACAACATGTTAATTATTTGTCGGTGATCTTAACTATGACTTGTTACACAGGTCACCGACTTAATAAACAATATTTATTTACATTGCAATACAGGAAACAGAGTAAACGATCGATCGGGATTTTATTAATATTATTCCCGATATCCCAGTCTAAATAACCGAAATATATTTTTTTATTTCAATTTTACCCTTTAATAATTTCCACCAGAAAAAGGTTAAATTTAAATCGATGAGTTATTAACACAAAAGCGTATCTTCAATTTATCAATTTTCGAGTTAAATAATATGAAGTTTTTCCAACTAGTTGTAGTATATTAAAAGCTAATATATTTTTTTGTTCAGAGCTTTTTTTACAGACAAGACAACAATAATAATAATAAGAAAGGTTTAATAAAAAGTATATAAAAAATGAATTATACTATTATTTAAAAATGTATAGAAAATTAAGTTAAAATAAAGTAAGGTGTAGTAAGCGATCGTTTATATGTTACTATATAAGATCGCTGCTTAACAAGCCCTGTTGGTAGCAGAATTGGCGGGAAAGAGATCGCCCAGGTGCGGAAATTCGTTTTCAATAATAGACTATTTAAGTGGATTTATACGAAAAAATTATATTTTTATACAAATTGTCTAATTGGGCAAAAATATTTATATGAAAGTGTAAATCATTTATATGTACAAGCCCTGAAGGTGGCAGAATTGGTGGAATAGAGATATGGAATATTTATAATGAATGTGTATATTAATGATGGCTAAACCTAAATGTTTGCATCAAAATATTTATCTGCCTTGTGGCCCAGTGGATAGTGTGACGGATTAATTTGAGAAGACTCTCGGGTTTGATCCACTGGAGTCACTTGGTAGATCTACTATATCTGAAGGACTCATTGCGGTGTGTTGGCCTGGGAAACCATATACTCCCGTAAAAGCCACGATGGCCTGGCCAACCCCCTATAAAGGGACTCCCTTATTTATTTATTTTTAGCAGTATTTATTATGGATGAGTACTTTTGAGGCAGAGTATAGTGGGTGCAGCAGCACAACAGCAGCACCTGCACCTTTGCTGGATGTGATCTTGTTTTGTGGGGTGAACTCTGAACACAGATTCGACAATCGCAGGGTTGGCATTTAAATTATTATTATACAACACGAGAGACGAGGAAAAAGACTGTAAAAATTAGCGCATATGTTCGAATTCATAGTAAAGCACGTGTGGAATTACATAAGGAATTTTTACCCAGAAAACCATCCGACCGAAACGTGGCCGACACGTGTCCTGTTTGTTCTCGGTAAACTTTTCAATTCCGTGAAAAACTCAACAAGAGTACTGAGAATTAAATAATATGAAATGGACGTACAACCATGGACGCTTTCGGTGAGAGATTTACGCCTTTTTAGTGGTCGACAAAAAGGTTTAAAAAAATTATATATATATATATATACGGTTGGGCAGCACCCGCCACCTGTCACTGGATCCCCTTTTCATAAATTAGCGCCTATACTAAAGTTATCGGATATATAAAGTCGCTAACTGTCGAAAAACAGCGCAAATGTATCACAAACTGCACGACTGAGCAATTATAAAATAACACTTTTTTATGGAAATCCCACTGGAATAAATAAAATAATTCGATGTGACTGGGAGATTGGGAATAACATTATTAAAATCCTGATCGATCGTCTTGATCCATTGGAATTTTATTAATATTATTTAATATATACAATTGCACCTTTTGCCTTTAATATACTACATCTAGTAAAACTACATATTTAACCCAAAAATTGATAAATTGTAGATACGCTTTTGTGTTGATAACTCATCGATTCAAATGTAACCCTTTTCCGGTGGAAATTCTTGAAGGTTGAAATTGAGATTTAAAAAAAATAATTTCGGTTATTACGACTGGGAGATCGAGAATATTATTAATAAAATCCCAATCGATCGTCTCGATCCAGGTTTACTCTGATTTCCTGTATTGTAAGGTAAATACTTAAGTCGGTGACTAGTAATAGTTAAAATAACCGACAGTTCAATTCGATATGAATATACAACTTGGGTTACAATTAAAAAAGATCATTAAGAGACAAACTGCATATTTAAATGACTTTGCGTTGAAATGCCTTTTTATATTGATAACCCAAAATGCAAAATTTCCTGGATTGTTAAGTGAATACCGAGGCGATTATTAAATCGCGCAGATCCGCCTTGTCGGTTACCTGTGTAATTTTAATAATTTATTAGATCATCAATAGGTAAATTTGATATCCTAACAAAATGTTGTGTCTCCTAAATAGAACCCTATGTAGTATAATAATTGTCGATTTTTTTTTAAATATTTATGCATATTGACTAATTTGAAAAATCAATGTCGGCTCTCTGAATTGTCATTTTTAAAACAAAGTTATTATTAAATTAATATAATGAGGACAATGAAATATTCGTGTAACTTTTCGTTCATCCGTGTCCAAGAGGATGATTTTTAAGGTTTCGTTTTTTATATGGCGACTTTTTGTCGAGTCCTTTTCTTGTGATTATTTCAATCCTTTGTGGGACGTAACAGGCTAAATCAAACACCTGTGTTACGCATAACTATCCCTCGTTTTTTATATCGCGATCAATCAATCGATTAATCAAAATTACGATCCTTTGTATTCTCTTTAAATTTAACTCCTTTATAACTTGTATAGTAGAATAATTTGAATTGTAATAACTTCACAGATGAATTTGTCACCAAAGGTTTCGTATGGACGCTGCTTTTATCGCTCGTACTGTTTATTTGTCACTATGTAAACAATTTACATGATGTTTTTGTAAGAAAAATCTTGTTGCTCTCAAGTGTCGTATTTTAGGGATATGTATGCGTGTAGTATATGTATAATATGCGCATGTAATAATGCCTGCCATGTTACAATAATTGAAAACAATACGCATGATACTTTTGGGGTCTGTTTAGTTAAGAAACCCCAATAACAATATTACACTTATAATGGTTAAGTGCGTCATTAAAAGTTGCTTCATATATTCAACGATGTTTTTGTAATAAAAATCATATTGCTGTTGCAGATGGCCACAGATTGATATATGTGAAGTATATGTATAATATGCGCATGCATGGCAATGTATTAAAAAATATACATGACACTTCTATAGATATTAGTTCATTGATATAGAAAATTAAATATATAAAAAAGAATACATAATAAACCTGACATTGATTATATATATATATATATATATATATATATATATATATATATATATATATATATATATATATATATATATATATATATATTATATTATATATCTCATCAAGTAGTGTCGGCCTTGTTCCAATGTAATAAAACAATACGCATGACACTTCTATCGATATCTGGCATTATTATACTTAAAATTAAATAAGCGATTAGTAGTAAAGAAATCTTGCAATGAATGTTAAAAAAATGTACGGAGCGATTAAATAGTCGCATAATCATCACATTGTATGAATATTTTTTCTCCAAATTACACAGCTTTTTGTGAAGTATTTAAAACTGGTTTATAATTGTATATTGAAAATAATGATGATGATGATGATATTAACGGTGTAGTGTAAAGAATCCACGGTACAGCGGATACAGTCCAGCCAGGTGACATTTCAGTAAGACCGAATCACTTTTTTAACCCACTCTCCCCACTTCTAAAACACTATTATTAATATATTTGATATATAAACATTATAACTATTGTTTAATAAATATAATTCATAAGGAGATTGTGAATTATAAACAATATATATCGACCAAGGTAAACTTGAATGTGTCCGGCGACTCATTCAATTATTTGAAACTCTGTCAATCGAGAAACGATTTACTCGAAGGATTCGCCATTTTTATTTTATCAATATTCGCCATTTTTATTTTACTAATATTCGCCACCGACCGCAAGGTTATTTTCTCAGTTACCACTTAGTGTTATTATTATAATATCGTATGTAAAAAATGAAGATGTTTTTTTAAGGTGTGGCTTGTTGGGCGCCCGTCAGTCTGCCGTGAAACTCGACAAAAACACCTCCTTGTATTTTCACACACTGATTCATAAAACCACCTGTAAATATCATAAAAAGAGATAATAACACCCACCAAAAAATAATTTTGTAGTAAATTCGTCAGCAGGCTTTTAATAATATTTGTTTCTTCTGTTTCTAGAGTCGTTAAAAGTATTTGGATTAATGCTAGAAATTAACATATGATACATATTTTTTTCCATTTTGTTGAATTCATCTTATAAATATATAATAAATCGATGGGTTATTAGCACAAAGGCGTATCTACAATTTATCCATTTTCAGGTTAAATATGCAGTTTTACCAACTAGTTGAAGTCATAGTCTCATTATAATAAAATCTAATATGGCATAATAGTAATACCCAAACTTATGTGTTTTCATCATCATATTAAAATATAAATATTCTTATGCACTATTTAATATCAAATTACATTTTACATTTTTTTTAATACTGATATATATGAAAAATAATTCACACTTATATATTTAAATAGTATTATAACAATTTCTTAATGCAAGGAACACTCAAGTTTTATGTTAATAACCCATCGTTGAAAACTCTTCCAATGCCTTTTAGTCACTGTTTCAATTACTAAGGTATTGTTAATTGAGCATGGTTTTTAATACTTTTAAATATCCGTTTATAGATTTTAGATAATAATTATTTTTCCGCAATACCCGTCGTTTAAGTCTCAGTAATAATAATTACCAAACCTCTGCCAAGAGGATGAAAAAACTAGTTATTTAATTGCTTTAAATCGTAGAGAACTGCTTGGCTTTCATTTTTATTATATTCAGTAATATGCATTAATTAATAAATAAAAAATATTATATTTGATTTATGATAGGTGTGGATGTCATATAACGTACTGTGTAAATAAAATAATACTCGAATCAAATAGTGAAGCAATATTATAAAGATAAATAATTTATTTGCCATTTTTTTAATAGACAAACTATACAAAAACTCAGAGTTATCCCGGACGATTGATTTTAATAACTCAGCATTAAATCGAATAAAATATGACACACACATAAAGTTATTTGGTAACATTTTATGACTTCCGCGACACCGACTCAAATTATTTTTTATCCGACTCATTGTGTATCCTGTAAGCTATTAAAGTCACATTTTCAAATCCCAGCCCCGATGTTAGGAATGTTTAAAATGACCGTCGATTTGTAAGACGGGTTACAGCATTTAGTACCGAAGCAGCATTAAATTCCTCACTAATCGTCGATTCACTTCCTCCGAATTCTTCTAAACTGACATTTTTATTACGAATATTAGAGACGAGCCAACAAACCAGTTGGTCGGTGTAATCTCAAAGTGTTTAGCGTTTATTTTATTATGTATTGGGTGTGAAGCAGTGATTTGCAAAATGCCGAACAACGTATTAAATTGTATGGAGGATATGGAATAATTGACCAATTAAAGCCATCATCGACTCTTCCGAAACTTCCTATACACTTTTAAAACATTTAAATTATTTATAACATGCACATTATTATTATGCCCATGCGTTTGAATACCAGTAAATCAGAGTAAACCTAGATCGAGATTTCATTAAGAATATTCCCAAACATTATATCGATAGTCAAAAGAACAAATACCTAAAACTCGAACCTGTGCATTACCACCGATATATTAATATCAAGATGGGGGACCAAGTAGACGAGTCTGGGTGATATAATTTATGCTGCTTCTGTCAAACTCTTCTTTATATTTAAACATCCAGTTGCTTGCCTGCTAATATATTGGTGGTATCGACCTGTATTTCTTGTATTTGTAGAATAAATTTCAAACTTTAAACACGAGATTCGTGATATCGACACCTAGTCCAAGTGGGTGTAATGAAGTGCTTTGACGTATTCGAGCTCTTTATAACGATTTTCTTTATAATTTTATTTAAACTCTCTTGTGTTATATATCTGTGCGGATGCATCCCTCAACCATCAGTGTTACCAGATGGAAAAATAATATTTTACATAAGTATTTTACTACAATTAATACATATCTCGAATCTCGAAACGGGTATTTTAATGATAATAATATTAAATTAATTTCATAATAATATTAGAGATATTTAATAATGCATAATAAATGATAATTCTCAAAAAACAGTATTTATCGGGAGACAAGTTTTTTAAATATTGTGATGAGTGTTGTCATCATATGAAATAATATTTTGATTAAAATTTACTATGAATATTCAAACTTCCTTCGAATGAAAAAACTAATTACCTTTGTATTAAAAAAATCAAAGCATCAAATAACATTAACAAAGTGAAAATTTCAATTAAAATTACCCTAGTTTTTAATAAATGTTAAGGGATGATTTTTTTTAAAATAACACATATTTTTATATGTTAAATAAGTTCAAAATACGTTTTAAAAAAAACTACTTTAAAGCAAAAATGAAATCAAAGCTCACAATATAACCGTCTTACTAAAAAATCAAACATAACATAAAAAAAACATTAACAAATTGAAAATTTCAATTAAAATTACCCTAGTATATAGTAGTAGAGTAGTTTGCTATTTCTCAATAATCAAACAAAAAATGTATGATTGAATATTTGGCAAAAGTTTGAGAAGTTCATTGGTAATGGTTTCATGAATGGAGCGGCCATGTTTCCCGTTGGCCATGAATGAATTGTCGTGATAGTAGTAAAGGAGGTTGTAATATTCCTCTCGCTCTTATATTAAATATAATAAATATATAAAGAAGTGCAGGAAGTGATTGATATGCAACGATTGATTTCATCCGTCACGGCCCATTGTCAAATCTATATTTTTATTATTATTGTTGTTGGTGAAGAAGACCAAGAATGGTGGTTCAGTGTTTTTGCCTGAAGCACACCGGATCCCTCTTCCGGCTGAACTGGAAAAAATACCAGCCTGCGTGAGAAAGGAGCTTTTTATCAAATACCCCTTCATATATATATATATATATATATATATATATATATATATATATATATATATATATATATATATATATATATATATATATATATATATATATATATATATATATATATATATATATGACTAAATATAATTACGACTGCCGTATCGTGTAAATCAAGGCCTTTACTCGAGGAACACCCCCCGAGAGATACAATCATAAAAGGGCATTCAGAAAAAAATATATAAATATAAATAACGCATGAGCGGCTAAATGCTAAATGCGTGTTTAGTAGAACATTATACTGTAAACATGTCTCTTCATATCTTCAGTTATATTTTACAGTAAAATGGGTAAATGCATTGTTACTACATGTCATATTGACTTAAATATATCTAGGCTCAGTTTTACCAAACACTACTTCTTTGATATGTTTCAAATATTATTGACACATGCACTCTCAGTGGTCACTAGAAATGTGTTGAGTGAGGGAGACACACTTATGCCTTTATCGAATAGGAGAGAAGAGTGCAACAATACACGGGCTACACGACCTATTTATAAGCATTATTTATTCTTATTATTTCCGATCTCCCAATCGTAATAACCGATCAAATCATTTAAAAATTCTTGACTTGAGTGGGATTTGAACCCATGACCACAGTATTTGTTTGACCATGTTATGCCATAAGATTGTTTTCTTATAATGCCACTTTTTTGCAATGAATTTCGACTGCTCCAGCGTTATAATATCGTAAGTGCAAAAAAATCTATGTGCTTTTAAGTCTTTATGGAACTGAGCCACATATTGCGTGTATGAAATATCAAAAAATGTTGATTTTCAATCATTAAGTGGGACTTTTTCGAAATAGTAAAATAGTCCTATTTGACCGGCAACTAATGTACATTCATCTATTATCTATAACACATTTCATATCTCTGTCAATAGAAGGTATTTAATCGTAAACTGTTATATATTATAAATAATAATTAAGCCGAGTGACACGTAACAGGCAGTGTTACCAGATTGAATATGTGGCTCAGTTCCATAAAGACTTAAGAGCAGATTTTTTTATGATTTAGAGAGAAGTTGCTTGTATAGTGTGTATTTGATAATTAACGTTATATAAGAATATCTCTCTCTCTCTTTATATTGAAATTGTGGTCGTCCTCGAGCCGTGGTGCTGATGATGATGATAGTAGTAGGGCCATTTAGAAAGTATGGGCACCCAATAGTAGAGAGGCATGACGGCACGATTCTAGTATATAATATGTCCAGTCGTGTCGGCTTTAAGAATGGATAACACGGAATACCGTAGCGGATAAAGTCAAGGAATTCGACGGTCGGGACCCGCGGAAAATCGGGATATTAATGGGCTTTTTGTCATACCACTTCAAATGGATAAGCCGGCACATTCCACCACGCGTTATTTCTAATATGACCAATGCGAAATATTCATTAAATACACATAACAATGCAGTCTTTTTGTACAACAATCGAAAGGGATAAAGTAGTCGGTCGGAGATGCTCAAGATTCAGAAGCGCTGGACCGGGAAATTTAAAAAATCTTGAACGAAGAAGCACAAAAACTTGGTCGAGTCTCCCATTCATGCAACGGCTTTCTACACCCTGTTCACAAAACACCACCCACTTTTATAATAATAAAAATAATTAAGCATGGAATACGAGTAGCAGGAACAAGAACATATTTATTAATAGATTTTGTATTAAATTGAAATAATCATGAAAAATCAAATGCCCCATTACATCACACACATGATGCGGGAATCTCTCGGATAGCGACCAAGTGCTCTTACCACTAAGCTAATAAGGCATAATAATGTAAACAGTAATTTGCTTCTCAAATAATAATAGTTTAGATTGAAGGATGTTCAGGAAAAAAGGACTACATGATATTTTAAAAGGCAATTGTTTAAAGTTAAATTTATTCTCTACAGATGTGCAAAAGTGCAAAAAAAGTCTTTATGGAACTGAGCCACATATAGTATGTATGAAATGTCAAAAAATGTTGCTTTTCAATCATGATTTAACCGATTAAGTGGGTCTTTTTCGAAATAGTAAAATAGTCCTATTTGACTGGCAACTAATGTAGATTCATCTATTATCTATAACACATTTCATGTCTATGTCAATAGAAGGTATTTAATCGTAAACTGTTATATGTTTTAAATAACAATTAAACCGAGTGACACGTGACAGGCAGTGTTACCAGATTGAATACGTGGCTCAGTTCCATAAGGACTTAAGAGCAGACAGAATTTTTATGCACTGACGATATTATACGCTGGAGCAGGCAATATTGACAGAAAGCTATCAGTGTGTCTATACTAAATTAATATCATGACGCCTTCCCTATTAACGGGAGTCCCTTTGTAAGGGTGGTTTCCCAGGCCACCCCAGACTCCAGAATCTGTTACACTAACCACTGGGCCACAAGGCGACTCTTTCCAGACTAACGCCACTATAAGACATATAATAAAGTAGTAGCAGGAACTTCTGTGGGTAAGAGAAGGCAGGGTAGACCCTGTGGGTAAGAGAAGGCAGGGTAGACTCTGTGGGTAAGAGAAGGCAGAGTAGACCTAGGCTAAGATGGGCGGACGAATTTTATAAGGTAGTTAGGAGTTTAGGTATTAATAACAGGAGGAGCATTAAGTGGAAGATGCTGGTGCGGGAAGCCTTGGTTCATCACTGAACTGGAGTGCTTGTGATGATGATGATGAGTAGCAGGAACTTGCGGAACAGGGTGTAGTTGTGTATAATAATGGTGTATAAGGCCCGGAAAGGAAGGTGGTATAGAAAAAGTGACCGGAAGGGACCTTCTTACTACTCGTACTTCCAAATTACCGTCCAACCTCCTTCCGCTCCAATAGCCAATTCAACTAAGGGACATATCCGCTTTACACAAGCTTACTTTTTATAATAATTGTCCCAATGGCCGAATAGATGGCCATCACATTTTATTACGAGAAGGAGTGACGCGCATCTTAGGGTGTTTATGATGGCGGATGTCCGCTCATGTTGTTCAGATTTAAAGAGATCACACAGCCACACATATTGTATATTAACAGGGTTGTCCACCCCTGATTAAACCGATCATCGATCCCAGTCTCTAATGGTTGCAACCCTAGTGACAGATGGTGTGGCTTCAGTTCCCACGCCGACTATATTTGAGCACGACACCTTGCATCCTTCGCATCCACCAAACTATAAGACCTATTCTTTTTTTTTGCATCTCTCGTTCAACACCCGTTCTTCAGGCATCGCCAAACTATATAAATTTGACTGTTTTACATTTATTTAAAAACAAAAAATTCAGAGGCGCCTGTTGGTGCATAAACCCCCTCCCGCGCCAAGCCCTCGCTAATAAATAGACCACAATATTTTTTTTTTAATTCTTTCACTTTAGTATATTTCCTTTGAATAATTCATCTTTCGGACATTTTCGCTAATCCGACATATATTTCGGATAATTATATGATGGGTTAAGACAATAGAAGTTTTAAAATAACAGTTTTAAAATAACACATTACAATACAGTTTTAAAATAACTATACATATAAAAACAGACCACAATAAAGAATTTTTCTTCTTTTCATTGTATTATTATGTTTTTCATTTAAATACTAAAAAATCCGATAATCCAGTAATTTCCGCTAATACGAAAGCCTCTCTATTTTTAACTTCAGAGTGCTTAACAATGTTTTTTAACCATTTGACTTTTTTAACCTTACACATTTTTTTGGTACCTTAAGAAAATGCACATTGACTTTTTTTCTATACTATTTTACATATTTATATAAATAAATTAATAAGTAAATCCTCCGCAAAATATTATTTTTCCAATATATTTTATTTAAAATTCAATAAACGGGTTAAATTATATAGTCACATCATTTTATTATGAGACTAATAACTGAATGAATTAATTTTAATCCTACTGTTAAATTTTAAGTATTTTATGGGTGGTATTGTATTATATTTATTTGGTATTTACATATCGTCCTTAAAATCCAGGAATCAGACTAAATTTGGATCGAGGCGATTGATTACAATTTTATTAATATTATTCCTCATCTATTTACAATAGCCGATACATTTTCTCCAGATACAAATCAATTAATAAAAATAAAGCTTAATGAATGTTGTTTTTCTATCATCTTTTCATTTAGTTTTTAGTTATAATAGTTGAGTACATCTGAGTGAATAACAGGCGCGTGTATCAAATCGGTTAACATTGTATGGCAAAAAAGAGATCTTTTACGTTCACTTTGATCATTGAAAGATTTAATAATACATATATAGTGCAACAATGTAACTGGCAACACTACTGCAAAATAATACAATACAATCAGAAGCAGGTGTTGTCTGTTTATTTTGACTTTACAATAACACCGCAATACATACTACTGCATATTTTCATAGGACTTGTCAGGTGTTGTATCAATGGAATCAAATATGTGCTTCTCAATAATTTAATATACTAAAAAAAATAATTAACTATCAATAATCAATTGGGGTCAATTGGAAGATCTCTGTCCTGTCCTTTTCAAGATGACTTACTATTATTTGTTTCTTATGTTTGAAGAGCAAATGGCAAACTTTAGATACGCTCTAAACAGAGATTTAATACCATTTTTGATGGCATATAATTAATAAAAGTATATTCAATTTAAAAAAAAAAACACAAAGCCAATAGATTAAGGTTCATTTTTAGCACGTACCCAAAATAAACAAGTATAAAAAAGTAGTGCGGGGAGAATAAAACTAAAAATAATTGATTTTAAAATTAAAAATTTGTAATAGCACAATTTAGTTATTATTGAAATATTATTAAAACAGTGAGCTACGTAACTCTAGAGTCATCGGTTAATTTTAGTGATTTCATAAAAATGCTTAAACACTTAATTCTCCAGTTAGGTGAAGAAACAGAGTCTAAATTCAAATAATAATTAAATTGTGCAATTTTTCATATTTATTTATTTTGTGTATACGCTGAAAATAAATATTTATTTTATTAATAATTTAAAACAATTGAAACATCTTTTCTTATTTGCATGGAAATTAGTTTGTTTTAAGTATACAGTGTATTTTTATTCATTTCAAATTAAACCTTTTTCATATTAAATTCACCCATGTAGAGTCAATTGGATGGCACTAAAGTGTTTGCACAAAAATCTCTCGAGTTACGTAGCTCACTGTTTGAAGAAACAGAGCCTAAGTTCGAATAATAATTAAATTGTGCAATTTTTCATATTTATTTTTTTTGTGTATACGCTGAAAATTTAAATAATTAAAACATCTGTTATTTCTACGGAAATTAGTGTGTTTTAAATATACAGTGGTTTTTTTTTCAAATTAAACCTTTTTCATATAAAATTCACCCATGTTAAACAATGGTTTAGGATCGAATGTTTTATACTATATCATTAAGTCAAGAATAAAATATTAAATATTCGATAAAATTACAAACTTAAAGTGGTGAAAAACGTATAATTTAAAATTAAGAGTGACGCTCGAATAAAGGTTAGAAATGAAGCTTTATGTTAATCCGTTGGGTTTAGTAACAAGAAAGGTTATTGAGTATAGAATCTATCCAATTAGGATTTGATCCCACGCCTTCAACATCCGCAGCCGAGATAATAATTTCATCTAAATATATTCATATATAAATCCCGTATTCATTATATTCAAAGTTTACTCCCCCGGACACGCGATACTCCGGTTATTTATTAAAATTGGGTCACTTAATTCACACGCACATATATGAGGGCAGGAAGGGTGTGTGCTTGATAATATTATAAATATAATAATACAATGATGAAGAAGATCCCGCATGTATGCATGTAGTCTGGAAGAGTCCACTTCCTGTTCCGGTAAATTAAGACGGGATCCTTTCATAAGAAAGGGAGAGAGTGACTTAAGATGCTGCCACTTAGCATCTCAATGGACCGCAACCCTTCCATTATTTATTATCTCCTCTAACAGGACATACGACTCTTTTATTATTATATATATATATATATATATATATATATATATATATATATATATATATAATTGTCTAAGGTGTGTGTGCGGGTCCGTCAACCATCAGTGTTGCCAGATGGAAGAATAATTATTTTACTAAAATTATTACATATCTAAAATCTCGAAACGGGCATTTTAATGATAATAATATAGCGGCTACTGGACAGCGCAGATATGTATTTATGCACTTCCAGCTGGCCGCTAACAACTGCCGCGAACAGCTCCCTGCTCCCGCGTCCTTACACTGTCACTTGGGTCTCGGACGAGATGCTCGCAACACGCGACGCTCCTCCAAATAAACACACTGGCCAGTGACTCCATCTTTCATTTCTCAACACTCACTCCTGCACTGATACATCGGACCAAGAATCATCATACCCGTTCCCCATAATAATATTAAATTAATTTCAAAATAATTAAATAAAAAAAAGTAAAAAAAATGAACTGGAACATAATACAAAGAAGCAGGAAACTTAACATTTTTTTTTTAAATTAATATAAAGTTTATTCTTTCAATGGTTTAAACGATGTTTTAATTATATATTGGATACTTACGGGTGAATTTCGAACCATTTCGTTAGGGGTTTTTTTTCATTTAATAAAAATAGAATTAAATCGTTAAAAATCGCTTCTGATTTTTTATTAAATTATATAACAAGGAAATACAGATTCCATATGAAAAATATTAAGGGTTCTTTGATTAATTCCAATTAACTTATGCAGAGTCTAAGTAAGAAATTTCCTTAATGGTGTCAATTACTGGTGCATCCACTATATATGTATGATATATATATATATCTACATCCGCCTTTTAATGCAATAAATAACATGAACATTTATATTTAAAAAAAACATTAATTTTACTCAATCTGCATATAACTTTATTTCGTTCAAAAATATATATACTTTCTCACAAGTGTGACAGAGATAAAATTATAAATAAACGCCTATGTTTATTTTTTTTAAATGGGAGAGAT